>JADRCC010186210.1:2387-15709 GCA_019843855.1 Hylomyscus alleni
ATTATTATTATTATTATTATTATTATTATTATTATTATTATTATTATGTCATCATTCTTCCGTACCTTTTACCTCTTCTTCTCTTATTTAAACTCAGTTGTCTTAACTGCACAATTATGCTGAACTAAATTTCTGTGGTTTCTTTCACTCCGTGTAGATTAATATAAGGGAAATTACAATGGGAATGGGTAAATGTTTACAATGCTGAGAGATACCTGTCTTCAAAGATCCCCTGAATAATACCACATTTTATTTTTTTCCTGTTGGGTTAAAAGATGAATTGGATTTCCCCAGAAACCTTTTGATTTAGTTCCATCAATATAAACATTATATTTGGCTTTATCAAGATTCCAAGAGCAATTCATTAAGGTTAATCATGTTATTGACATTATTATTTTCTATGAAGTATCATTTATCTTACAAAGAAGATGTAACATTTCTACATGAAAGTGTATAGAGCATATTTCTTTTTGATGATTCATTTTTGTCTTTAAAGCTTGATGAATGACCCTATCATTCAATCTTCTGATTTATGACTTTAATACAAATTCAGTTATAGTTGAGTAACTTATCTTGCTCTGGTGGTCTTGCAATGTCTTAATCCTGATTTAGAAACTACCAGGCTGTAAAATTTACAGCTTTTAAATAAACAAACAATGAATAAATAAATATGTAAGAAAACTGTAATTGTGTTCCTTGTTAATATAAACTCAATACCCACCTATACATGCTTTGCTTATTTACTGGTTTTAAGTAGTTTTTAACCTATTTTTTGCAGTGAAAGTCAATATTTAAAGTTGTTCTCAATATCCTGTCTTATTGTCAGAAGGGAACTGAGTGAAAATTTCTAATTTTTATTGTCATGTGTTAATTGTATGTAACAATGACAGTTATTATGACTTTGCCATGCATATATGAAATATACTTTGGACATATTAAACCACGCATTATCCTGTCCTATTCCCCTCTTGAATTGATTTATTTTCCAAGTAGCTTGCCTTTTACTTGTAAGTATTTCATTCCTAGACTTTACGTTTAATAAAAAATATGCAATTATTTGACTCCCTGAGTCTGTCTTATTTCTCCTACAAAATGATATATCTTCAGTGCCATACATTTTCCTGAAAATAATAGGATTTTATTCTCCTTTACAGCTGAATTATACTCTATTGTATATTGTATACAAAATACAATATATTGGTTGGTGTGGATATCGTTAAAATAACCAGGGTGTGCAGGCTGACTTTGATTCCTTCAGATAGACACACCCAGGGATAATGGCCTTGGATCATAAAAAGAGAAACATTCTCTTTTTAACTTTTTGATGAACCTCCACACAGAGTACTACAGTGGTTGTATTAGTTTAATTTCTAATAGTGTGTGTGTGTAAGGTTCTTTTCTTTCTGTATCTCACAAGCATTTGTTTTTTTGTTTTCTGGATAGCCATTTTAACTGGGGTGAGGTGGGAGCGCAATAAAGTTTTTATGACATTTCTCGAATGGTTAAGAATGTTGATCCTCACGTATCAAATCAGTCATTTGCACTTCTTTTGAGAACTGTTATTATTCATTTCCTTTTCCCATTTATTGATTTTTATTACTTTCCCTTTTATTGTTTTTATAATAGTAAAATAAATTATATAATAAGATAAAGCAAAAACTAAGACCTTAGGCCTGGACAGAGCAAATCAAGGAAGAGCCTGGTAGAAGGTTCAAGAATCAGAGGCTCACTAGTTCACACACTCGGGAGTCCCATAAAACCACTAAATTGGAAGCCACTTTATATATTTGCCAAGGACCTGGTGCAGTCCTTTGAAGGTCCTGTAAATGTTGACTCAGTCTCTAGGAGTTCATATGAGCTTTGGTCATGTTGACTCAGAGGGCTTTGGTTCTTTGTGTGTTCTTCATTCTATCTTGTGGAGTGGCCTTCAGTCAAATTAGATATTGGTTGGTTACCCCACAAGCTTTGTGTCACCATCGTAATAGCCTACCTTGTAAGCAGGAGACCACTGTAAATCAAGTTTGTGGCTGGGTTGATATCTAGGTTGCTCTTTTGGTCATATGCAGGGTGTTTTGGTAAGATGCTGGAATGTAGTAGAGAAAGTTTTATGTAGGCATTAGCTCAACTTCTCCATGTTGAATGAGCTATGTAGGTGTTGTCTTCAGGTGTGGGGCTTTGTCATTTCTTTAAATATTTATTTTTTTCAGTTCTTTGGGACATTCATTCTATTTTGGAAAAATAGATGGCAATGATTTTCTGCCCCCATGTAGGCTGTCTTTTTAGACTGGACATCATTTCTTTTGTTGACTAGATGCTTTTAGTTTAATGTCATCTCATTTTTCAGTTCTTATTGATATTTCTGAAGTCTTGGAATCTTATTTGGAATGGAAGTTATTATTCTTTTTTAAAATTTTTATTGGTTATTTTGTTTATTTACATTTCAAATATCCCTCTTTCTGGTTTCCTCTCTGAGAACCCCTCCTCCCACCCCATCCCCCTGCCTCCTTAAGGGTACCCCCACACCCACATGCTCACTCCCCACCACCACCCTATCATTACCCCTGCACTGGGGCATCAAGTCTTCACAGGACCAAGGGTCTCTCCTCCCTTTAATGTCAGACAAGGCCATCCTCTGCTACATATGCGGCTGGAGCCATGGATCCCTCCATGTATATTCTTTGGTTGGTGGTTTAGTCCCTGGAAGCTCTAGGGGGTAGGTCTGCTTGATTGATATTTTTGTTCTTTCTGTGGGGTTGCAAACCCCTTCAGCTCCTTCAGTCCTTCCCCTAACTCCTCAACTGGGTTCCCCCTGCTCAGTCAGATGGCTGGCTGCAAGCATCCACATCTGTAAGCATCCACATCTGTATTGGTAAGGCTCTGGCCGAACCTCTCAAGGGATATTCATATCAGGCTCCTGTCAGCAAGCACTTCTTGGCATCAGCCGTAGTGTCTGGGTTTGGTGGCTGCATATGGGATGAATCCCCAGGTTGGACAGTCTCTGGATGGCCTTTCCTTTTTGACCCATTTGATTTGTGCTTTTTGATAAGAGGACAGGTAGAGACCAAATTTCAGTCTTTTATTTTTAGATCTTCTAACTTAAAAGACCGCAAAGACTCAACCTGAAAACTCTTGTATCTTCCAGCAAAATGGCAGAATGCAAAATTCTCATAGAAAAATCCATAATGCACACACACATACACACACACACACATACACACACACACACACACACACACACACACACACACACACACACAATCCATATATAATCCTAATAAGCACCCCAGGAAAGAAATCAGGAAAAATATTTTTCACAATATCCTTAAATAAAATAAAATGGGCTATTGAAAAAGACAGTAGATGGAATGATTTCCCATGCTTGTGGATTTGCTTCATTCATATTTTGAAAAAAGACCAAAATTGATCTACATATTCAGTGTTGTATAGAAACATAAGACCCAAACAGCAAAGCAATGCTGTGTAGGGTGAGCACAATGCTGGAACAATCACAATATATGACATTCAATATACTACAGTGGCATACTAACACAAATAGCATAGTACTGCCCCAGTACAGACACATAGACTCAAATAGAAAAATCAAAAATCAGCCCAGGTAGTAACAGCTATATGATTTTTTCAAAGAGGCTGAAAACATGTGTTGGGAAAAGAGACAACTTTAACAATGGCACTTGGCAGGTTGGATATGTAGTGTCTTTGACACCACTGTGACTGCTATTGTTTTCCTCAAATCTTTAGGTAAACAGTCTCAAAAATTTAAAAGCACTTTTAGCTCTTAAAAAAACTCTAGAACTACTAGCAAACATAAGTCAATTTGTTATTTTATGGCAGATTTCCAGTTATTAAGAGAGATATGAGTAAACAATAAAAAAATTTCAAAGTCCAAAAAACTGCAAAAATTTCTAAAACATATAGTTTGGAGTCAGGCTGAACAACATGAGAAAATCTATCTATAATGGTCCTTTATAATATATTATTTAAAGATTAAAACCAAGATAAAATGGATATTATCATTTTACTAATTGAATTTCCCCATCCCTTTCCAAGGTGGGACAGTATAGATGCTTGCTACATCATATTTTGGTGGGGTCTGAAATTGAAAAGTAATAAAAAAGGAAGTCAACCCACTCGTTTTCTCTTAGAGGTTAGAAAGTTTTATTTTGTTTTATGACAAAAATGTTTCCCACTATCCCTTTAATTTTATCTTTTATTGATAATTTCTCTGTCTTTCTTTTCTTCATTTCTCTTTCTTAATTAAATATAATGGACACAAAAGAGAAAATTGGTTGCGCAAGAGAAATGAGGAATGCTTTTAATATTGCAGAGTTTCAGTGACAAAGACGACAATGTTAAAGATAGGACAGATTTGTTGATTCTCACACTCTGTGCTACTGGAGTCCCTCCCCAGAAATTCTATTTGTGAGATGAAAATGATCTATCTTAGCTATCCTTAGGATGACTCTTGTCTGTTGCTTTCATTGTAAGACTCTTTATCCAATTTCACAGATGATAACTTCTGCTTTGTAAACCATTGGTTATCAATTAAAACAAATCATCTAGAACTAACTCTTGGGGTAGTGCAATTAATCTTTATATAGTCTAATCCCTATTTGATGAACTGATCTGTATCAAAGGATGGAGTATGGACTTCAGATCTTATCCGTCGTGTTCTGACAATCCATTTTTACTATCACTACATTTGTTTAAAAGAAGAGAAAAGGAAATGATGAATCTCATATATTGACAATCACTCCTTTACCTTGCAAATCAAATAGCTTTAATAAATTCATTTTCACCTTCCCATGTAAGCAAGGTCAATTCTCAACAAAAAATGACAGGAACAACTCAAAGCAATAAATAAATATTGATAGAAATAGAAAACACTATTTTTGTTCAGTTTATAATATAAACACTAATCATATATGAAGTGAATATTAATTCACTTTGAATAATATCTTAATTTAAATTATGTAGCTTCCTCTTTAAAATGTAGATGTGACTACTTTTAGCTGATGATTCTCAACTGGGAGCAGTACTTCTACCTAGAGAACATTTGGCAACACACACATACACACACACACATGCAATGCAGACGCACACACACATAATGATTTTAGCACATGCCACTGGCAATTTGTGGGAAAAGATTAGTAGTGCTGCTGAATAAATGTACAGGAAAGGATAGCCACACACAGCCAAGTATTTGGGCCAAAAGGTTAGTAATGTTTACTAATGTACAACAAAGATATTTATTGACACGTCCTATGCTTCATGTTACACTTATGAATACTTGGGGGGTACCAGATAAGCCATGTACTCAGTACATATATCTATCTAGGCATCGCTCTAGTCAATATGTTATCTATTATCAGTCCGTATGCCTCTCTATTTACCTAGCTGCCTATATATCTATTATGATTGAGCCCAGAACCTTACGCATGGCAGATATGAGTTCTGCCACAAAGCTATAGCTAGCCCTAACCCTGGGATCCACTTTCAAAAGAAATCATTCGGCCATAACAAAGCCTTCACATGGCTGTATCTATATGTGTGGTTTCTAATAATCACCAAGTGGCTCAGAGCCGCCACACCCAAGCTGTTCCCAAAATTTTGAAACAATTGAAGAGCAATACTGGTTGTGTTGGAAACTTTGATGTCTGGGAATAATTTTTACATGTAGCAGATTAGATTATAAATAATATATACTCCCTGGATGTATTCCAATTCATACTTCTAGCAAAAATATAGAAGAGAGCTTCCATATTCTTTACATAGTAGCAATGATTAATTTGTTTGAGACAAGAGGCTGATCTCAAACTCATACACCTGTTTTAGCCTCCCAACTAGCTTTGTGATGAAGTCTTGTCAACTTAGATAGACGGAAAAACGCCCAGGAAAGTAGAAAAGCATAACCTGGGGGGATCTACAAGGGTTTTCCCAAAAACCTCTAGAACGTGGGATAGCAATGGAAGGCGGAAAAACATCCAGAATGGCCTGGAGGTCCAGCAAGGAATGAAAGTGAAAAGCAGAAGAAGCAAGTAGCACCTAGAAGCTCTATTCTTGCTTAGCAAACGTGTCATTGTAGTGATGGTGTCTGGACATCAGATTCCAGTTTCTTCAGTCTTTCAGTGCAGACACACACTAGCAACATCACCGGGAGCTTCTAGCTTTCAAACTCAGTCTGGGACTATAATGCTGGTCTCCTTTATATTAATGGTTCTTAGACTGAACAACTCCTAGTTTCTCTGATTCCCCTGTGTGTAGAGCATCGTGGTTGAACTATCTCCCCCCCAGTTGTGTGAGTAAATGTAATAAATATGTGAAAATTATATATATTATGTGCACTATGTATGTATATGCTATACTTGCTTACTAAAATAAATGAATAATATTGTCACAGCTGAATTATGTTCTCTTGTTATAAGTGCAATTGAGCATATTTCCAAATTAGTGAAATTATTTAATTCAGCATAACGCAGCTCTTCACCTGTTTTGCTAATTTATTGACTACTGAATTGCTGGTTATTTTGTTGGTTTGAGCCATTAGTCCATCTGTATTAAGTATCATATATATACACACATATTTAGTGATATATATATATATCACTAAATCTCTGTCTTGCTTAATGCTATTTATTTTTCCTTATCTCCCCTTGTTATTTTGTTTGAGTTAAGAATTCTGATTATTCAGTTTTGTTCTACTACTCTTGTGTGTTCTTTTATAGAAGAATCTATATTCTATATATTATAGCTAGGTTGTTTTCAGAACTGCCTTCATTTTCTTTTCACTGCTGCTATAATGAAATGTTTCTGTTAAATGACCTATTTGTGCTTTACGATCCTCTCCATCTCACCTCTCTTTCCTCATGTCTTCAGACTTTCTGCTAAGCAAAGCAAGGGAATATGGGTACCAGAATGCCCACTTACATTTTTTTTTATGTGATCTCAATTATGCGCTTCAAATACAGATGCTTGGAGAACAAGAACACTGTGAGTAATGTCAGGGCTGTACAGCTGGGGGCATCCTTTCTCCAGTTTCTTCATGCTCTGGATTGCACCATGTTTGGCAGCTCTTTCTTTTGCTGTGTCACTTTGTTAACCATGGTGTTGAGGCCTCTCTTCTAGGATTATTTTCAGGGAGGGAGTGTCATTTATCATATAATGGGCAAGCGATTCTTTTATTCAAACCTTTAAGAACTTCAATTCATGTGCTATAGTATTCAACCTTAGGATCAGTTGGATAATGTCTGAGCAGACAAAATAAAAGCAAATAAATTTAGCAGTCCATTTCTAATCCTTGAAATTGAGTGATGTATTATATCAGATACCTGGCGTACAGTGATCCTGTACTTACATGTTCATTTTTTTGAGGCAGCCACAGAAAGGAAAAAACAGCACTTTGGAAAGTTGGAAGCTAGGTGATCCCAGAGGTCTAGTTAAGATGTAGCTGAGGGATTGTGGATGAACTTCAAAGTTAGGCTTTAACAATCTTGTTTTTTTAAAACCAGTACACATTCTGGAAAGAGGTCAGACAATTTTTGTGGATTCTTAAGTAAGGATTTTGGTATAAACTTCTGACAGATAATTTTTCCTGGTAAGTAGGAATCATTTTGTCTATTAAAAACTGTAAATGCAAAATTCACACTTAACCATCTATCTAGAAGATAAGGAATCCTTAGTTCTTTCATAATCTCCACACGGTACCCAATGAACACAGACTGGAACATAGAATGCTATGGCCACTTTGTTTTCCTGAAGACAGAACTGGAAGGGGAAGGGATACCAGCACAGCTATTAGGAAACTGCTTTATGAATAGATGCAATTATCGTGACATACAAATACATACTTCAAGGTTGTAATTTTTAACTTTGTTGGATTACCAGCTTCAGGTCTCATAATCATTTTGCCAAGGATTATTATTGCACAGGAATATGGTTTTTGTGTGGTAGTTTATCCACACATTGCCATTTATTTATATAATATATTTTTAAAGATAAAAATAGATAAACTAGACAAAAAGCTCACATTTTTTATCAGTTCACCTTTTCTGTGGTATATGACTCAGCTTAGTACTGCTGTTATTACTGTTATTTTTTACACAGTGACCATAACAGGTATGAAGGCAGTGCCTTGAGGTGGCAAGACAGGATAATCAGAGGAATATTGCTTAAAGAGCATGAACTTTCAGATATCCGAAGAGAGTGCTCTGATGATCAAATGAACAGCACAGTGACCACTGCCTTATTGTATTTTAAACAACTTCACCAAAATAAATGGCCAGCTGGGCAGTGGGATATACTAATTAAATCAATTATATTAATTATTTTACTATGTATACATAACAAATGCATACATTTAAATGTTGTATGCTTTATGGAGCCTTGTCAATTATACTCCATAAGATTATAAAATTGAAAATGTTTACAATTTGGCACATTTAATGTTTAACATCCTCAGCACCAGGGAAATGCGAATGAGAACTTCCTTGAGAAGTCATAATGGCTAAGATAATTTCCAGATGTAGGGAAAAGGGATTCATTGCTGATGGGAATACAAACTTAGAGAGTCATTATGGAAATCAGTGTGGAGAATCTTCAGAAAGATGGAACTAGATCAACCATATGATCTAGCTATATCACTCTTGGCCATATTCCCAAAGGACTTTATATCCCTACTATAGAGACATCTACTTATCCATGTTCATTGTGCTCTACTCACAATATACAGAAAAAGGAAATAACCTGCATGCCCATGAAGTGATGAGTGGATAATAAAATTTCAGTATATTTAGACAATGGACTACTATTCATCTATTAAAATTTGAAATTATGACATTTTTAGGTAAATATATGGAAATGGAAAAAATTTTCTGGATGAGGTAATCCAGATCCAGAAATACAACTGTCTCATGTTTTATCTTATTTGTAGATAGTAGCTTGGAATATTCAGATATGAATGTTCTATTAAGAATAACCATTAATGTAGGAGAATTACTGATGGTCCATGGGGAGGGATGTTCAGAGGAAGAGAGATAGAATACAGTCATGCAAAGTCTTAAAGGGAAATGACAGAACAGGGAGGGTTGGATTGACATGAAAGATGGAAGGACAGGAAAGAGGAGTGAATATAGGCAGGTATAAATAACACTAAAGATCTTTTTAAAAAGCCATATGGTAACCTATCTATTGCTGGAGAAGCTTACAACACACACACACACACACACACACACACACACACACAAACACAAGGAAAGAACACTAGGTGGTTGTTCAGAGTCAAATGGTCAGTCTTGAAAATATAATGTAAGTAATATTATATGAATGGAAAGACTTATATTGGGGATAAATTAATAAAATAAATTTCAATTAATTAATTATTGCACTAAGATGAATAAAATAGAAAACATGAATTTTAAGGAGAGAAGGAGGGGTTTATGAGAGGGTTTGGAGGGAGGAAAGAGAACAGAATAATGTAATTATAATTTTAAAAATAATTAAATTGAGTTACTTTATAATAAGGTCACACTGAGCCAACTAGACACCATAGACTAAGAAAAAGATAAGCCAAATTCCAAGATGTACTACCTTTTTAGAGTTGTTGGCCTGCAAGTGTGTGTGTGTGTGTGCGCGCACGCGCGCGCATGTGTATAAGTCTCTGCAAATGCCAGTGTCAGCAGAATAAGGATATGTGTGAGGCAAGAAGGAAATTTGGCTTAATACTACTCAACAGCCAGTGTTGGTTTAAACTTTTAGAGCAGTTTGACAATGAGTAGTTTATTTTAGGCATATTTAAGCACAGTACAATTTGGGGAAAGTTTTTTTTGTTGTAGCACAGTATTGTGTAGGCAATGAGGCAGAATTACATCCAAATTCTACTCAAAGTACATGTCACTTTTTCCATGAAGTTAGACTCTAAAGATAGACTATATGTTTTATCTTCAGGAGAGGATCTGGTCTCCATCATACAGAGAGCATAAAGGTCATCTGGGCTATTGGCTACCTCTAGTTCTGCTTGTGGAGCTTTATATGGTCTGGCCCTATCTAGGCTCAAGGATTACTTTAATTTCCAGCTTTCAGGGCATGAAAACAGGTTATACATTTTTTTTCCTTTGAAAAGAAAACACTATGTTTAACATTCCTGGTTTCCTATGACCACAAAGACATCTGTTCAAACAAATACAGTCTCATAGACCTGTCTGTCAATAATATAGGCTATTGCCAATCCTCTTGGTTACCCACCAGGACTTGATGGTTAGACCTTATTGATAGATGAAGGCACTGTATCATTGAGTCTTATAACATGGAAATGTCATGATGATAATGATGTCCTGGCTAGTTTTTAGAGTGCTAGAAGGTACATGTATTATGCTGGAAAAGAAATCATCCTTTTACCCAGCTATGAACACTATAAGCTACCATAATAAAATGGTTGGCCCAGCAAGACACATGTGATCATTCCAATAGGGTCATGAGCATCATGTGGATAACCAATTACTTTTTGGTTGGATTTAAGGCCCTTATCTTAAGATGGAACACATCACTGGAAGTATTATTGGTATATAGAACTTGCAGTTAAACAGGTTACAGACTGTGGGGGAGAAACTATTGTAATTATTTTTTGCTAAATGGAAAAAGTACTAAACCAACTACTAATGACTTCCTGTTGCATCCATGGATAAAAGAATTTGGAACCCTTCACAGAGAAGCTTGTATTTTGCAGTAGTTGTTCATTAACACAGAGATTCATACCTCTCTAAAGTACAGAGACTGTAGGATGTTCTGTCCTAAATGGGATAATGTATAACAAATACTTCACCTTCGCAGTCTCAGAGATTATTGTAGAAGGGGCAGACATTTTGTAAAAGCCAGAGACAGAGATTAGCTGTATGAAAATACTACCTTCTGGACACAACCGGCAAGTACACCTATGAGATGGAGCACTTGTGACAACATGCACAATCAACTGTCTCTAAATTGGGAAATTGAGTGTGTATGTGTGTGTGTTCCATAACTACAATGGAAATGTGTATCCTATGGAAGAGCACCACAGACATGAAGTGCCTTCCTTGCAGCATTCCATTATACGCACACAACAGGGTGGCAAACGTTTTCTCACTGGTGAGCATACCTTCAATCATTGTCTGTCAGGTTTCCTCACTGCAGACTTAGTTTATTATTTGTGAGCTCATTCTCAACAGAGTAAGGATTGAGCTTGAAGAAGAATCTCAAAAGTATATTTATCAATAGGATGCTATCATATAAAATCAACACATAGAAGACATGATAATTTGAGCCACGCAAGTATCACACTTTCCTATAAAGTTTTGTTCATTAATTTTTCCATTCATCAGTGAAACTTGTGTGAAATACTTTATTACTTTTTAGGTTCGTCTAAGGTAATTTTAATAGCAATATTTTAAATATATTTTAAAATATTGAATATATGTATTGTGTGTGTACTTGTCAAAGGCTTGTGCACAAGAATGCAGGTGCCCAGGAAGGCAAGAAAATGGATGAATATTCCATATTGCTGAGAGCTGCCCAACGTTGTTCATTGAGGGAATCTAACAATGGGCATGGCAGGGAATCTAACACAAGAGCAGTAGGCACTCTTAACTGCCGAACCATATCTTCAGCTCAGGGCGCTTCTAATTTTGCTTTCCTACTACTCTTGATTTTAATAATTGACTTTTGGAATTCTCCACAAGAAAGCTTTGTCTTTTCTTGTCTGTTTGATTCCTAGGATTGAGATATAATCAATATTTTAGTCTTTGAGAACTAGACTTTAGTGGGAAAAAAAAACCACAAAATTATCTACCATCCCAAATTATGCTTACCTTGGCCTTGGTTGCAAATTTTTGAAACTCTGCCCTGTGTTCTTCACTGTGCATGTATGACAGCACTGCACCAGGAGGTACAACTTGTGAAATTTTAGAAACACAGACATTGCCTCCTGAATACATTCATTCCAAACAGCGGAAGGTGAAATATACTTGCTGGTGACCTTGGTATTTGAAAATTTGACATTTGAAAAATATTGATTTTTTTTTTAGAACAATAATACTTGAGCTGGTTTCAAAGCTTAGGTTCTACATTTTACAGATAATAGACTAAGAGAAGTTTGAGGAAAACTCAGCCATGGGAAGTCACAAGTCCATCTGGGATCAGAATCTAGACTCTAATATCAGTGATATGTGTCTCCTAGTGGTTTTCACCTGGGATACAAAAAGAAATGAAAGATACAAGATACAATTAGGATTAGACTAGCCTTTAAAATGTTTTATAGCCAATACAACTCTAAAATGCCTATTAAATATAATTTTGTAAGTAGAAATGTGTATTCTATTTGGCCTTTATGAATGCTTACTGATATTAAAGAAAATAACAACTCCAGCTATCACTTATTTTTCCAATTGTCAGAAAGATGAACTAGCAGCAGTCTTACAGTAAGACTAATAAAAACCATACCTGGAGAGTCCCTTGGGGAGTGCGAGAGAATAGCCTGAACACAAAAATAAAAATTTACAAGGAATGAGACCAATCTTTCAGAGCAACATGAAGGTTCCAAAGACAAAGGTATGGTTGTCCGGAAACCACAGAATTGCTTCCACATGTGATAATCAAGTTATCGAGAGACATTAGAAAGCAGCTAGTCACCAAACAAACTCACGAAGACTGATTAAGCTCTAGAAGGCTGCTACCGTGGGCAAAGCAGCGGCTAAATTGTACTTCCTTTCCCTTGGTCCTCAGCTGAACGCGGGCTGAACCCTGAACTGGAAACAACTCGAGCAACAGCTATCCCCGCAGGAAGAAACCCGAGCACGTCTGAGGATGGCTCACCATGCCTGATGCTGTCCAGGGATTGCGATCCCTGAGCTGTCCTAGGATTGCTCACACCTAAGTGCTTTCCGACGACTGTTCACACGTGAGAACTGTCTGAGGCTTGCTTGTACCACTTGCTCCTTTTAGAGGAATAGTGGGAAGCCGCTGAGGGGAAGGAGTGAGGATGAAAAGTCTATCATTAACTATTCTAACCCCTGATTAGTTCTTCACTTGGCTCATTGATCTAAACGCCTTCAAACGAAATAGATTAGTTAAATGGCTGCTTCCCACAACAGTATAATTCTGTAACATCGCAAGGAAGAGTTGCCTTGATCATTCCATTTTTCATTGTTAGGCATTTCTCTGTCATATGATTTGTCATATGCCTTGATTCTTCTCTTCCACCCAGATGGAAACTTTCAAGCTGGAGTTGTTTTTTTTTTTTTTTTTTTTTTTTTTTTTTTTTAAATTTTTTTTTT
>JADRCC010186229.1:1043-11127 GCA_019843855.1 Hylomyscus alleni
TTTTTTTTTGTTTAGAAAAATGATAGTATGATTCTCTCTTCCGTTGCCTCAGTAAGAAAATTAAAAAAAAAAAATGCGTACGAGAATAAGAAGAACCTGGAGCATTTGATGTCACTATAGGACCTAAAGAGAGAGAAATCCCAGTTCATAGGTGACTGAGCTTTTCAGGACCCCAGATTAATTTCAAATACATGCTGTTTTTATCTAAAAATGCATCATTAAAAAAACACCCAAGATATTTATACTTACATATTATAGTCAACAATACATAGTTTTTGTGGTGGTTTGAATAGGAATGTCCCCCGTAGGCTTATATATGAGAATACTTAATCAATAGGGAGTGGTGCTACTTGAGAGCTACTAGGAGATGTGACCTTGATGGAGAAAAGTGTATCATTGAGGTTTGGCTTTGGGCTTTCAAAAGCTCAAGCCAAGCCAAGTGTCTCTCCCTTCTTGCTGTTTGAGGATCAGGATGTAGGATTCTTGGCTACTTCAACCTAATGTCTGCTGCCTGCCTGCTACCCTGTTCCCTGCTGTGATGGCAAGGACAAAACCTCTGAAACTGTAAGCCAGCCCCAGTTCAATGCTTTCCTTTATAAGAGTTGTTGGGTCACGTTGTTTCTTCACAGCAACAGAATACCCACTAAGACAACCCTGAAAAGCTGCACTTCTCTTCCACGTAGCTGAAATCTTGAGTTCAAAACCATAGGGGATCTCTAGTATCAAATAAGCCTAGGTATCAAATAAGGCAGACCAACTTAATTAAGAACATTACTCATACCCTGTAACCTGTGTGGTTTTCCTAGACATTGGGATGCTTTGTTTCATACAGCTGAGGTCAAAATAAAAAAATGGCATTGATTTAAACAGATTAGACCAACTGTTTAGTGTAGTTCTGAGTCAGTTCAAATTTTTCTAGCCAACTAGGAAATAGGCTGACAGCATGGAACCTGGTTTTTTCTTTTTTGTTTTCTGTTTTTTTCAAGTTGGTTGCTTTCAGGTCAATATGAAGGAAGTTTGAGTATAGATGTTTTATAGTAATATGTTTAAAGACAACTATTTATATTCATCTGTGTGAGCTTTAAGTTAAAAGGTCTATCTTTGAGCTAGAGAGATGGCTCTGTGGTTTTAGAGCACCATCTGCTCTTCAGGAGGTCTTGAATTCAATTCTCAGCAACCATATGGTGGCTCACAACCATCTGTAATGAGATCTGATGCCCTCTTCTGGTGTGTCTGAAGACAGTGACAGTGTACTCACATACATAAAATAAATAAATCTTTAAAAAAAGGAAAAAGTCCTATCTTTAAATATCGAATCCAAATACTGTATGTTCTTTCTCCAAGTTTCCTTACTGCAAAGCAATGGCATATCAAATCCTAACTGATGAAAGATTAGGGGCAAGGATTCTAAGAGATATGCTGAAAGTGTTCCAAAATGATATCTCATTCTCATTGCTTGCCATTGTGTACAGTTTGTAGGAACATGTGAGACATCGAGCTTTCAACCTCCAAGTGAAAATAAATGGAAATTTATCCAGATGAAAGGCAGATAGCCATGACAAAGGCATTAGGCAGTCCTTGTGGCTTTGAACTAATTAATACTAAGAACTCTTACCTCTAGACATTTTAATAATTTGCTAGTGGTTCTCAGTACTCAGACTGGACCTGGAGCAACTGCACTCCATAGAAATGTGTTAGGAAATGAAACATTGGTGCTCCACTTCAGAGGCCTGAAATCTAAAAGTTTGTGAGTCAGCCCAAATATTCCTGTCTTGCAAACACTGATGTAAGCTAAAGTTAAGAACTATAGCTTTCAGATATGTGCTCTGCTAGCCCGCTCAGTGCAAACAATACTGATGAATGAGGAATTGTCATGATCCTAAAGATTATACATTCATTCATTATATGTTGATAACACAGGTTCCTTCAGCAATAAGAAGTAACTTATCTCAGTACTTGCCAAAATATTTAACTAAGAATTTACTGTTTTGTTCAAAATACCAAACTGTATCATTGTTGCCAGAAAGAAATTTGATTGACAATACATACTATTTATCTTATTTTTAAACCTCTTATAACTTTCAGTGCTATCTGAAGAAGGTTTTATTTGAATGGGAAAATCTGGGCAAATACAAAGTAGTTGTATCAATGTCACAAAATTTTATATGAGCAACATTCAAGGATGCAATATTGCTGAGTTAAACGTTAGCATTTAGCTATCATTTTCCAGTTCCTCCCCATCTTTCTGGGGGTCACTAGATGGCCTCGTTGGCCTCCTCCTCCTCAACCACAGCTTGACATATCTTCTCTACAAAGACTCCCCATCTATTCCTCTCTGTCTGCAGAAATCTTCAGAGTGAGAGCATATTGCCTACAGATATTTTCAACATACTATACTGAAGCATAGAGAGAAGCATGCACAATTCCTGTATTTTTGCTAGTGAAAACTAGCAAAGAACTCTTTAGTAATAACATAGCCTACAGTTGACTGGAGGATACAAGAAGAATCATGCATATTGAATCAAGTAAGCAAAGGGGGTGATGATTATTTTAAAGAAGCTATGAAGATGGCAGATTGAAAAGAAGAGCAGGATAGTCTCTCTCATATTTTTCGCTTGAGTCCACTGCAATGGGAAGTTAATGCCAAGATGAGTGATCAACTGTGTCATCCAGCTTTAGCAAGAGAAATTTCACATGGTAGGAGAGAACTGAAATGCAACTGGAGAGAAGGGAAGCGTGGCTCAGCAGTGAAGAGCATTGGCTCTTCTTCCCTGGGCTCCATTCCCAGCAAGCCAATCATGGCTCCTGATGATCTGTTTATCCAATGCTGGGGTATCTGACACCCTAATTTGGCATTGAGGAACACCTGGAACGTATGTGGTGTACAGCCATGGAGGCAAATCACTCATAAAGCTAAAGAAATGCCACTAGAAAGAAGTTATGGGTTGAAGGAACATAAACTATGTAAGTTCATGTGAAAAGAAGCGTTGATGTTTTCAAGAGGAATTTTTCTTTGGCATTTTTAGAAGATGAGAACATTTTTTTTAAATACAATACCTCAATTTGCCAAATATTTAAAACTGTGATCCATGAGATTATTATGAATTGAATCTATCTCAACTCTTTGAATTGACATTCCCTTACCCTGTGTGAACACTTACCTGTGGCTACTAGCTAATAAGGGTATGGCTATAACCACTCTCTGCTGTTGTAAGTACCACATGTGCTACTTTTAAAATTACTTTCAAGGTTTCATCACTCTTTTAATTTTATTCTACTGTTTGTTTTAATTGAAATACTTATTGAGGGTATTTGGTCAAAAATCTGTAGGCTGTTGATCAGAGTTCCTTGGCTTCTGGTGTTTTTGGTATTGTAGCCTAACTTGGTTTTCAATTACAATTTCCCTTTCCTCTCCCTTCACGCTTTGTGAGCTTCTGCTCCACAGAAAGAGCTGCCTGCTCTTCAGCTTGCCCAACTCTACACACTTTCTGAAACTAATCTAGCCAGGAGTCATTTCACCTTCTCTGAACCCTCATAATGAGAGTTGATACTTTATAGCCCTTTAAGTTCTTTGAGGGCAGAATTCATTATCCAATTCATTTTATGTCCCCTGTAATGCATGGGATATACATTCCAAGGAGATGTTTTGAAGCAAGGAAGAAAGAAGGAGAAATATCAACTTTGTGTGAAAAAGGACATTTTTTCACCTTTGCTGTCTGAAGGTTCAGGCTGATGGGGAGGCACCAAGCTATACAAATTAATTCTTTTAATAATCTCATTTGAAAATGTACTTCTTTTAACATTATATTTCATGGCTAGAGCTGGCTTAGCATAGCAGAGTGGCTTTTTTCTCTGTGACAGAGTAACATGTAGAATTTTATTTTGGTCAAAGAACATCCTCAGATTATAGAAGGACTAGACTACAACAAACATAGAAACCTGAGAGCAGACAGACTTGGGTGTCAGACCTGCTTTGATGCTGTATATTTCTAGTTTTTCTGTTATTCCAGTGTTTAAAATGATTATATGAATAAAACTGAGTGAAACATACAAAGAATTTGTGATAGTGCCTGGATATAATAAATGTTCTATATATTATTCCTTATTGTTAACCTATTTCATAACTTCTGAAGGCCTAATTATAATATATATATATATATATATATATATATATATATATGTGTGTGTGTGTGTGTGTGTGTATGTATAAATAATTGTAAATATATAATTTGTTTAATTTTATGTATGAAATTTCACTTCTAACATTTATTTTTTTCTTGATTTTTTTTTATTAATTTATTTACTTTGCATCTTAATCACAGCATCTCCTCCCTGTCCCTTCCTCTCCCTCACCTCCACGCCATCCTCTGATCCTCACTCTCTCCTTAGAAAAGGCTCGGAGAAAAGGGAGGCTTCCTATGGATATGAACCTGCATTGGCATATCAAGTTGCAGTCAGACTAGGTGCATCTTCTCCTTACTGTGGCTAGACAAGGGAGAAAAGTAAGGAGAAAGGAGTTCAAAGGCAGGTCACAGCATCAGATCCCTCCCTTGCTCCTGTTGTGAGGAGTCCCACCTAAAGACCACCAGCTATAACCTGTAAGGATATTTGATTAACTTTGTGCTTTATCCATAGTCTAATGATTTTATGCTAGGTTTATTTTTTAGGACTTTCTAATAAATTAATACTAAGAATCTGAGTTATTGAATCTTTTTCTTAAGTTTGCTCTGGAATTCATCAGATTGATCATTAAATATTCTGGAAATTAAGAAAAATGTTGCATATATTTACACATAAAGGGGGATATGGTAAAGGGAAAACCAGAAATCAGGGGCAGTGTTAATTAAATAATGAAGAAAAATCCATCAGAGCTGGAAAGTATTCAGAGAAAACTACTACTAAATATTAGTAAATTAAAGTAGAAAAAAAAAGAACCAAGAAACAAAGTCACGCCAAGACACAAATATGAATTGACAGCCCTAGAACTAAAGATCCTAGACAAGATTCTAAAGATCCATAGGAAAGAAGGATAAAGTTTTCCTAGTGTGGAAGTACTCATCTCTCATCCTTCAGGGTTAACTCTAGGAGAGGGCTCCCCTACCCACACACTCACTCTACCTCATCACTCTAGTATCCCCCTACGCTGGAATATCAAGCATCCACAAGACTAAAGGCCACCCCTCCCACTGATGCCAGATCAAGACAAACTCTGCAACATATATAGCTGGAGTCATGGGGCCCCTCCATGTGTACTCTTGGGTTGAGAGTTTAGTCTCTGAGAGCTCTAGGGGATCTGGTTAGTTGTTATTGTTGTTCTTCCTATGGGATTGTAAACCCCTTCAGCTCCTTCAGACCTTCCCCTAACTCTTCCATTGTGGTCTCTGGGCTCAGTCTAATCGCTGGCTATGAGTATCTGCATCTGTGTTGATCAGATGCTAGTAGAACCTCTCAGGGAACAGCTATACAAGGTGTTTTTTAGCAAGCACATCTTTGCATTGTAACATGAAAGCTATAGGAAAGCATTTGGGAGTGTCATCTCGAACATGGAAATGCTCAGTGATTTTGCTCTTATGTGATTTGCTATATGAGATTTTGAAGAACATACTAAGAGAGCGCCAAATTTAAAACACACACACACATACACACATACACACATACACATGAGAGAGAGAAAGAAAAAGAGAGAGAGAGAAAGAGAGAGAGAGAGAGAGAAGCTATGCTGTTCAATAAAGTCTAGTCAATGCAAGCTGCCGTTGTTTTCACGTTCTGTGATGAGAACTATGTTTGAAGGACAGAGAAAAGCAATTCTTCTTGGGAGCTGCCAATTAGAGACCTGTGAGGAGATTTCTAAATGGGCTTTGAAGAAGCTGAGTAGTTTAGAGAACTGTCAATATCCACTAGACAGTGCTGAAGGCACCTTTGGAGAGATACCATTGAAGGACTGGAACAAGAGGAACATTTAAAAAGAAAAAATATCTACACAAAGAAAAATATATTTTGAAAATGCTTTGCATATGTAAATAAGGAACAATCAAGTAACAATAGTTATATAAAGTTGATTAATCAAACATTAGTATAGCAGTGTTCTGAAATCTAAATTTTAATGAAATAATAGTTAGACCTTAAATAAAAAAGTAAAATAACCATAAATTTTGCTTAGAACTTATATATGCATTTAAAATTTTAAAAATTTATTTAGAAAAATGATGAAAACACACATACACACACACAATAGGCAAATGAATTGAAAGATTTATGCTAAGAACTCTGAAACTAAGAATCTGAGGGATCAGCCGGGCGGTAGTGGCACACGCCTTTAATCCCAGCACTTGGGAGGCAGAGACAGGATTTCTGAGTTCGAGGCCAGCCTGGTCTACAGAGTAAGTTCCAGGACAGCCGGGACTACACAGAGAAACCCTGTCTCGAAAAACCAAAACAAACAAACAAACAAACAAACAAACAAAAGAATCTGAGGGATCTCTACATCTCCTATCCTCATCAGACTCCAGCTTCAGAACTTCCCGTGATCAGAAGGAAATTCCACATATATTAAGTTTCTGTGAACAAAGTGCCTGGCTTTATTAAGTTTTTAAAGGACCTTGGTCTGTGGCCTTCTTCTTTAATTTTTTAGTATAACATTTTTGAGAATTTCATACATGAATACTATATTTACATCATTTGCAGTCCTTTCTATAACCCCTCTGCTTTTCCCCATATCACTCCTACCCCTTCCCAAATTCATGACCTACTCTTTACTGTTACATAAATATCAATGTATATACTTATATAAGGGTGTATATAAATATAAATACATCTACATACATTTACACATATGAAGTTTATATGCAACAACTTATTGAGTTCATTTGATATTACTTGTATGCATATGTACTTAGGCCTGGCCACCTAGAACTGAATAACCTAAAGGGGATTACCCCTGTGGAAGGCTGAATCCTTCTCTCTCAGCATCATTTATTGTCTGTAATTCTTCACTTTGTAAAGGGAATTGTGATTTAGCTGTCTATGCTGGAAGCTCAGCTGGTATTATGATTGTGCAACTCTTGTTTGTGTAACCATATTGTTGATAATCTATGGTTGCAGGCATTGTGTCATATTTAGAAGACTCTTGAAGCAAATATCCTGGTATTCTGGCTATGAAAATATTTTCACTCCTTCTTCCTTGATGTTCTCATGTCTTCTGGTACTATTATACACATATCCATTGGCCAGGAAGCCCATGGGTACCTGCCCTTTTCATTTGACCACTTGTGGATTTTTTGTAATGGTACCTGTCTGTTGCAGATAAGAGTCTTCTCTCTTGCAGCCTTAGAGCTATACTTATTTATAGGTGTATAAGGATAAGCATTTAGAAGGCAGTTATAATTTATATTGGCACATGTGTCCTTATTAAATGTTGGAGCATCTTCT
Source organism: Hylomyscus alleni (assembly GCA_019843855.1). Lineage (NCBI taxonomy): Eukaryota > Metazoa > Chordata > Mammalia > Rodentia > Muridae > Hylomyscus > Hylomyscus alleni. The sequence continues at coordinate 8,472 of JADRCC010186229.1, forward strand.
GGATATATGCCCAGGAGTGGTATAGCTGGGTCCTCTGGTAGTACTATGTCCAGTTTCCAGAGGAAGCACCAAACTGTTTTCCAGAGTGGGTGTACCAGCTTGCAATTCCACCAGCAATGAAGGAGTGTTCCTCTTTCTCCACAACCTCTCCAGCATCTGCTGTCACCTGAGTTTTTTATCCTAGCCATTCTGACTGGTGTGAGGTGGAATCTAAGGGTTGTTTTGATTTGCATTTCCCTGATGACTAAGGATGTTGAACACTTCTTTAGGTGCTTCTCAGCCATTTGATATTGGACAGTTGAGAATTCTTTGTTTAGCTCTGTATCCTATTTTTTAATAGGGTTTTTTGTTTCTCTGGAGTCTAACTTCTTGAGTTCTTTGTATATATTAGATACTAGCCCTCCATCAGATATAGGATTGGTAAAGATCTTTTCCCAATTTGCTGGTTGCTGTTTTGTCCTATTGACAGTGTCCTTTGCCTTACAGAAGCTTTGCAATTTTATCAAGTCCCATTTGTCAATTCTTGATCTTAGAGCATAAGCTATTGGTGTTCTGTTCAGGAAATTTTCCCCTGTGCCCATGTGCTTGAGGCTCTTCCTCACTTTCTTTTCTATTAGTTTCAGCGCATCTGGTTTGATGTGGAAGTCCTTGATCCATTTGGACTTGAGCTTTGTACAAGGAGATAAGAATGGATCAATTTGCCTTCTTCTCCATGCTAAAGGCCAGTTGAGCCAGCACCATTTGTTGAAAATGCTACTTCGTTCCTTCTTAAAAGGGGGAACAAAATACCCATGGAAGGAGTTATAGAGACTAACTATGGAGCAGAGACTAAAGGAAGGACAATTCAGAGACTACTTCACCTGGGAATCCTTCCCATATTCAGTCATCAAATTTAGACACTATTGTGGATGCCAGCAAGTGCTGGATGACAGGAGCTTGATATAGCTGTCTCCTGAGAGGCTCTGACAGTACCTGACTAATACAGAAGTAGAGGCTCACAGCCATCCATTGGACTGAGTACAGGGTCCCCAATGAAGGAGCTAAAGAAAGGACCCAAAGAGCTGAAGGGTTTGCAGCGCCTTAGGACAAACAACAATATGAACTAACTAGTACCCTCAGAGCTCCCAGGGACTAAAAGTCGAACCAAAGAGCACACATGGGGGTACTCACTGCTTCAGCACCAAGTCGGTCATCAATGGGAGGAGAGGACCTTGACCCTGTGAAGATTCTATGCCCCAGTGTAGGGGAATGCCAGGGCCAGTAAGCAGGAGGGGGTGGGATGGTGAGCAGGGGGAGGGAGGAGGGAACAGAGGATTCTTTTAGTTTTTAGTTTTTTATTTTATTTTATTTTGGAGGGGAACCTGGGGAAGGAGATATTGTAAATAAAGAAAACATCTAATAAAAAAACCATTGAAAAAATAATTTATATTGACTTAGGAAAGTGGGAATACCAAACAGTGAGCTGGAGAGCTGCAACAAAAACTCTGATAAATTGTATGATAGAAAGTTTAAGACACTAGCTAGGAATGGTGGCACATCTTTACTCCAAGCATTGGTGAGGGTGAGGTAAATAGATTGTACTTATCACCATTCATAAAATTCGACTTCAAGTAGATCAAAGACCTCAAAGTAAGGCCAGATACACTGAATGTGATAGAAGATAAAATGGGGGATAGTCTTGAACTCATTGGCACCAAACCATAGAATTAAGAACAATCACTAATAAATGAGACCTCATGAAATAAAAAAGCTTTGTATGGCAAATAACAGCATCATTTGGATAAAGTGGCAGCCTACAGAATGAGAAAAGTTTTTTTTAACTAGGTATACATCTAATAGAGAGTTAATTTCCAAAATATACAAAGAATTTTTAAAATGTTCATGAAGAGCACAAATAATTCAATATAAAAATGGGTTACATTTTTATAAAATGTAAATAAATAAAATTTTCAAAAGCAGAAACTCAAATGGTTGAGATACAAGAGTTTTCAATGTCCTTATTCATCAGGGATGAAAATCAAAACTACTTTGAGATTTTATCTAGTATAATTCAGAATATTCAGGATCAACAAAACAAATTTTAGTTCATATGTGAGGGCCCATTGCTGGTGGGCATTCATGTGTTTACAGCTATTATGGAAATCAGTGTAGCATTTCACCAGAAAGAGGAGTATTGACTTCCCTCAAGATTTACCTGTACCACTCTTGGGCATAAATGCAATGGAAGTGTCATCACAATACAAAGACACTGACTCAACCATATTCCTTGTTGCTTTATTTGTATTAGGCAGAAATTAGAAACAAATTAGATGCTCATCAACAGTGAGTAGCTAAAGAAAATGTAGTGTATTTACCCAATGAACTATTACTCCCCTGTTAAAAATGAAATCATGAAATTCTCAGTTAAATAGATGAGACTAGAACAAAATCCTGAGTGTCATAGTTCAGACTGGGAAAGACAAATACGATATGTATTCTCTTATATGTGGATATCAGCTGTTAAGTCCTATAAGCTACTCATATAAGTCTTGATAAATAAGCAGGACATAACCAGAGAAATTGGGTATAGAATAAGGGTGTAGTGGTAGGGAGAGACCTATATAAGAAGGGGGCATAGAATATATGGTATGGATAAAAGCAGGGCAGGAAAAGGAGG
>JADRCC010186268.1:1028-14683 GCA_019843855.1 Hylomyscus alleni
TCTGTCTCTGTCTGTCTCTGTCTGTCTCTCTGTCTCTGTCTCTGTGTCTGTTTGAGAAAAGGTCTTACTCTGGAGCCCAGACTGTCCTTGTACTCACGATATAGCCTAGTCTGACCAAGCCATCACACCTAGCTGTTTGACTTTTGATGCCGAAACTGGCACTTATTTCTCACATAGCTGTCTTTTGTCCTGTGGACCAATGTTTAATCCACCAGGCATGTTGCTGCCATTTTAATTGCCTTGGCACAATTAGCAAACATGTTTTGTGCCAGAAGATGTTGGGTCTTTGTACTAGGATTATGTGGATGCTTGTCATGCTTAGAAATAATTTTTTCTCTCTTTTCCTTTTGATGTGCCACCCAAGAGCCTCTTGTTCATGGGCAACTGCTTCCCAGGCTGGTCCTGCTAGTATTGTAAGAATAAGCAATACTTCGACTCTCACTTCTTCCAAGCCATCACTGATACCAAGATCTGCATCTTTGACTTTGGACAGAAGAAGGCACAAGTGGTCAAATTCTTACTTTGTGTCCACATGGTGTCAGTTAAATATGAGCAACTCTTCTCTGAAGGCCTGGAAGACCACCTGTACTTATGCCAATAAGTGCACAGTAAAGAGCTGTGGCAAGGGTGGCTTTCATAGCCAAATGAGGCTCTACCTTTTCCTTGTCATCTGCATTAACAAGATGTCCTGTACTGGGACTGACAGGCTCCATATAGGTATGCTTAGGCCTCAAGGAAGCTCCAGGGCACATTGGCCAAGTCATCATATCCATCTGCATCAAACTGCAGAATAAGGAACATGTGATTGAGGCTGTGTGTAGTGCCAGGCTCAAGTTCCCTGGATCCACATCTCAAAGAAGCAAGCCTTCACTAAACTTAAGGCAGATAGATTTAAAGACATAGTAGCTGAGAAGTGGCTCATTCCTGATGGCTGTGAGGTCAAATATATTCACATTCCAGGTCCCCTGGACAGGTGGGAGGACCTGTACTCCTAAGGATATCCACAGTGGCTCTCTTTTGTTCAGTAGCAAATCTCACATCCAGTCAAAACAAAAAGAAATAATTTATTCTATATAAGCCGTAAAGACCTCACCTAACCTTTCTTGTCTCAAGGTAGTCATTGCCCATGGGAATTTGAGCCCAGCAATAAGACTTTTTACTTAGTCCCATCATTAACACATTGTCTCTGTCCTTTTAAGGATTTATTGTATTTTTTATTATGCATACACATGCTTTTTTGTGTGGGTATGTGCACACGAGTGTATAGGCCCATGGAGTTCAGAAGAAGGCTTGCCAGATCCTCTGGAGCTGGCAAGAGGCAGATGTGAGCTATCCAGTGTTGGTGCTGGGAACTCAACTTGGGTCTCTTTCAAGAACAGTCCATGCTCTTATTCACAGAGCCATCTTCTTCATCCTCAACTTTGTTTTAATAACTTTGCACCTTCAGAAACAAGGGCGATTTGCATTTATACACAGAACACTTTGTCATTTCGGGCAGTGACTACATTCAGAGTAGCTAACCATCTTTCTAAGTGGTTATCAAAGTTGATAGTTGCTCAGTTTTCAGTCTATCCGTTGTATATTGCATAGTTTGATAACCAGACAGGGAATAATTCCTGGAAGCATATTCCCAAATGATATCCTTTGTACTAGATGCAATCACGAAAAAAAAAGTGTTGGAGGTGCTGAGTATAAAGCTTAGGGCCTCATGGCATGGTAGGTTAATGATCTCCCAAGTTAGAACCCTATCCCTATAACCTGTATTTTAAGAATAAAAACACTGGTTTATTTCTAGGGCTCCATTATAGCTGTTATGGTTTGAATTTAAAATGTCCTTTATTAGGTCAATTTAAAAATGAATTTAATTTTAAAATTTTCATGCAAGTAAGTGCTATATGTTGAGAATGTATACACACCCATGTCCCTCATCTCTTTGCCCACCCACCCACCTGTTAGACATTTCCATTTCTACTTTCCTATCATAAACATGATTTTACATGCTTGTGTTTTGAAACTTGTCCCCCAGGTGGTGGTGCTCCTTTGAGCAGCCACTGAAGCTTTGAGGGGGGCGGTCTAGATATTGGTAATAGGTTGCTAGGGACAGGCCTTTCAAGATTATGTATAGGCTAGTTCCTAGTTGCAACTGCTTTCTGCTTTTCTGATCTGCTGTGATGTGAGGAACCTCTACAACATACTCCCATAGCCACGAATTCTGCCATATCTTCTTTATCACAATGAACTGCTGGGGACTGAATCCAGGGCCTTGCTAGTCCCAAGCTGCAGCTTCAGCTCTACGGGTTGATTATAATCTACATATCCTCACCTTAGGAAGGAACATCAATTCATTGACTCTGACTCTCAGGGTCAGTAGTAGCACCCTGAGTCTAGCAAGAGGTTTCCTTTCAGTCCATACTCACCTGTATAGAATTGCACAGACCCAGATTCACTGGAATATTAGTTTTGGTTAATTTAAACTTTGCAGGATAGAGTGAAATTATAACTTATCCCATTAAGTCCTTATAAATTCAGGCATAAAAGTTTAATGGTATAGGTAGAGTAGTTCCTCCTGCATTCCAGAGGGATGAATTGTAAGGCTGTTGTGAACTCCTGAGAACTAGGATAATACCAAACCACAAATTCAATTCCTTTTTCTATCTTAGCCAAGCACTTGTCATGCTGCACCCATAGTTTTTGTAGTTTCAGGTGTGACAGCAAAACTAACACAAATTTCTTTTTCCTTCTTTGCAATTTCATGGGTAGAGACTCATTCTTACCACAAATCTTAGCAGTTTCAAAATACTTCCTTGTTGTTGTTTCCTTAAGTCCAGAACTTTCACCTCTTTACTTAAAGTGCTTTATCACTTTTCTTTGGCATATCCAAAATGAAAGTATCACTACTTTTGAACTTGTGGACCATTACTAAGTAAAATAAGGGTTAATTAAAACTGAACACTGTGATACTAAAATGGTTGATCTGATCATGAGAATAACTACTAAGTGACTAAATGGGCGGATAGTATATGCAGCATGGAAACACTGAACAAAGCAAGGACTCACATCTTGAAAAGGCAGAGCAAACCAGCATGAGTTTTTCGCAACACTCCTAACTGTACGTTTCAATTCTTCTTTTCTTTGTGTCTGTGTCTGTGGTGCTAAGGATTGAACACAATGTCCTGTGCATTCTAGGTGAGCTACTTACTGCTGGCCCATAGTCCAGAACAAAGAAAAAGGTTTGTCTATAGACTCTTAATTTTACTTCATTACACTCTGTGTCTATCATTTGGCTCATTTTGATTCCCGAGGCTTTGTAGGATATCCTGGTATCAGAAAGTGAGTTTGTTTACTTTGCTATTCTTTCTCTTCATTGTTTGGCTATTTGGAGTCCCTTCTAATGGGTTATGAATCTGAGGACTAAGATGAGGCATTGGGATTTTGATAGAGATTACAATGCAACCATAGGTCACTTTGGGTAACAGTGATATTTTACTGTGAAGTTTTCTAATCTGTGACCATGGAATCTTTCCATTTACATATCTCTTCTTTATCTTCTTTATAATAATGCTTTGTAATTTCCAGGCTATAGGTTTTTGTCTCCTTGGTTAAGTTTATTTCTAAATATTGAAATCTTTTTATGGTATTATAAATGGATTTTTTTTCTTAATTTCCTTTTGAGTTGGTTCATTGCTAGAGTATAAAAATGCCAGTATCAAAAAAAATACCAGTATTGTGTGTGTTGATCTTATATTCTGCAACTTTGCTGACTCCATTTACTAATTTTAATTTTTGGTGTATATTCATTAGGATTCTTCCATATATAAGGTCATGTCATCAACATACAGGGACCATTTTCTCTTCCTGTTTGAGTGGTTTGTTCTTCTTTTTCCAAGTGGCTGGAACTCCATGCCCACGTTGAATAAAAGTGTGAAAGCAAGATTATTTATTGTAATTGTCTTAGGGAAAATAATTCTGTATGACCACCATTGGGTATGATTATAAAATTTACCACTTTATCTCAATTGACATTTATCTTTATTTTTAAAAAGCATTACTTTTTGCTGGGCAGTGGTGGCACACACCTTTAATCCCAGCACTCGGGAGGCAGAGGCAGGTGAATTTCTTGAGTTTGATGCCAGTCTGGTTTACAGAATGAATTCCAGGACAGCCAGGACTACACAGATAAACCTTGTCTCAAAAAAAACCAAACAAATACAAATATTTATTTTTACATGTATGAGTTATACCTACATGAATACATATGTGTACCATATGTATTTCTGGTGTCCAGGGAGTCAAGAAGAGGGCATCAGATCTTCTGGAACTGGAATTAAAGATCATTATGGGCTGCCTTGTGGGTGCTAGGAACTAAATCCAATTCCTCTACAAGAGTACCTATAAGACTCTGGCAAACCTTAGTTTACTGGGGACTCCCTGAGTGAACGACACAGAGCCCGGAATCAATGCAAAAAGCAAGAGGAATTCATTGTTCCAACATGTTGGGGTCGCCCTACACATGGAGAGAGAATGACCATTCTCAGCTCTGCTAGTGAGCCTTTATACAGTTCTCCAGGCAGCAGCCATTAGGCACAATGTGATTGGCAGAACAATGTGACTTTTAAACTGATTGGTATATGAGGAGTGAGGTGGGTTGCCAATGGTTGCAGAATGTGTCTATGAGCTCTGGTGGTTGGTCTTTCCTCCCTGTGGTCTGAGGAATGTAATTAGCCCCTCCCTTCCAGAGGGGAGGTGCCTATGTTCTTTATGACCTTTCACTTCCAGGGGAAGGGGTCCGGTAGAATTTTCTAAATTTCCTGAGCTGACCTCTTCATACCAAGTGCTCTTAATCACAGAGCCTTGCCTCTAGCCCCTCAACATTTAAAAAATATATTTGGCCCATGGTTTATTTATTTTTTATTTTCAAACTCCTTTTATCTTTCAGTCTATATATAGTTTATATAACTATATATATATATATATAAGGTGTGCATATCTTTATATACTTTTATGAACCATAATGTGAAATATCTCTGTTTTCTAATGGTATTAGAATACCTGCGAAAGAGTCCTTAGACCTTTAAAGGGTTGTGACCCACAGCTTGGGAACCACTGTCTTAAGGGAGTATTGTCTAATAGTACAGTCTAGTTACTTCAATTATTTTTATTACTCATTTAGTTACTCTTTTACTAGTTAACACTTATATTCCTTAACTAATAATAAATTCATGATCAGTTGTAAATGTCATAAATTGTATATCGAAGCTAGCAAACAATGTAGCTTAACAACACAGCGCACTGTAGAGTGTAGGTTGTTCACTTTCATGATTATGTGGTTAACAGCAGCTGTGGCTCATTGACACTGTCCAACATAGCAAGGGGATATTATATTGCATATTGCTATCCTAGGAAAAGATAAAAATTGAAGATTTGGTTTCCATTGAATGTATACCACTTTTTCATCATTTTGAATTCAAAAATTGTCAGTCAAGTTATCAGAAGTTGGGAATCATCCATATATTTCCACTTTCCAGAATCTACTTTATATCCTACTTGATAAAGAAAAAGAAACCCAAAGTGTTTTTCCTGCTCACACACTCCCCACAACACTTCTGATATCAGATATGTGGGATTTCTCCTCACACAGCAAGCAACCAATTTTCCAGAGTGTGAGTGCCAGCTGAGTGTCTGATTTGATTCAATTCTGACCTGTTGTACCTGAAAATAGCATTTGATCCCACAGGTCAAGTGTTTCGTTCTCCATCACTGACCACCATTACCACTTTGCAATGCCAGTTTCAGTCTCCAGACTGCCTTACCCATTTCTGACCAACCAGCTTGAAATTGAGAGCTCCTAAGTTCACCTCCTTAGGCTTGATTAAGTTGCCACATAGCTCAGCACTCAGATAAATGCTTATTTACTGTTTTATTATAAAGTCAAAGATGCAGATAACAGCCAGATGGAAGAGATGCATGGAGCCATGTTTTTATGAACTGTACAACTTCTGTGACCTTTTTTTTTCTAAGGCCCTCTTGCTTCAGGAAACTTACTTGTTCAGCAATCATAAAGTGCCCAGAATCCTGCCTGTCTGAGGGTTTATAAAGGCTTCAGTACATAGGAATGGCTCATTATAACACCTCAACCTTTAGCCATTCTCCTCTCCCAAGAGAGTTAATTGAGGGAGAGAAGGATTGAAATTTTCACTATTGTAATAATGAGGTTGATTTCCCAAGCAATCAGCTCCCATCATAAAGGAATCCCAGCATCCCTCAGCCATCAGTCATCTTATTAACATACAAAAGGTCACAACTTAAGAGACTTTAAGGGCTTTAGGAGTATTGTGCCAGGAGCCAGGATGAGAGGCCACATTGTAGTTTTTCTTATTAAATCATAGCATCACAAATCTATACCAACTTAATTTCAACAGCACATAGGACTGCTCGTTTGTTAGCAGCTCATCTTCCCTTTCCCATCTTGGCACTGGTGTTGTGTCTCTGTATATTAAACACTAACATAATTGTTTGCAACTTTTTTTGTGACATGGTCTTTTTATCTAAGCCTGGCTATCCTGGAATTCACTCTGTAGATCAGGGTGACCTTGAACTCACAGAGATCATCCCATCTCTGCTTGCTGATGCTGGAATTAAAGGTGTGTGCCACCACACGTATCCTGCAACCATTCTTAATATAATTTTATGTTTTTATTATTACTATGATTTCTAGTGGTGTTGAAGGCTTCAGTATGTCAATCATGTATTTTGTACAGTCAGCTCCGTTTTATAAATGTCTGAGTAAGGAAAGAACAAGTATGAATTTGCAGAATGTTTCAGGTTTCCTTTGCTGTGACGCAGTACCTGAGGAAATTCACTTAAACAGAACAAAGACTGATTTCAGGTCAGGGTTTCGTGGTCATTTGGGTCCTGATGTGAAGCAGAACATCATGGCAGAAAGTGGAGTGGCACAAAGCTGCTCACTTACTGGAAAGGGGGAAAGACTATAAAGAGGAGAGGAGGAACAGAAAGAGAGGAAGAGGAGGAAAACAATGATGAGAGGAGAGGAGAAAAGGAGAAGGGTCAAAGGGAGAGAGGAAGGAGAAAGAGAGAGAGAAAGAGAGAGGGGGGGGGGGGAGAGGGAGAAGGAGAGGGGGAGGGAGGGAGAGAGAGGCAGGGAGAGGGAGAGAGAGAGAGAGATCCTTTAAAGGTATGTCTTCAAAAGCCTACTTTCCTCCAGAAGGCACTAAAAAGGTTCTACCACTTATCCATAGTGCCATCAGCTTGGAACCAAGCATACAGCACATGAACCTGTAAGGAATATTCAAGATCCTACCATGTGAATTAATGCTGGTCCCTCCCATCTTGCCATATCATGTCTCTCTCTAATGCCTCCTCCCTTCATTGTGATGCCAAATATCATGAAATCTTCATCTGAGCTGAAATGATAGCAAAATTGTGCCCTTGAACCTCTAATACCATGAATGAAATAAACTTCGTTTTATTAAATACTCAAGTATGAATTAGACAAATGTGTCTTCCAAAAATTTTATGGGTTTATATTTATGATCTTTGATACATTTTGAGTTAGTTTTGCATAAGGTATAATGTATATGTCTGACTTCATTCTTGTATATGTAGAAATTCTGTATACTATTTCATTCTCAGTGATGGGTTTCACACCCTTGTTTAAAGTCAACAGGCTTCTTTGGGGACCTATCTTTCTAATGAATTGTCCATATAGTCTATGAACCTGTAGTGTACTGTTTTATTTCTGTAGTTTGTTAGTAAAGTTTACTGTTGAAAACTATAACTCTTTCATGGCTTGGAAACCATAATATACAAATATAAAAGACCAATAAGATGAAAAATATGCCCAAACAAAACAATATGAGACAAAACTGTAACTCTTTCATGGCTTGTAAACCATAATATACAAATATAAAAGACCAATAAGATGAAAAATATGCCCAAACAAAACAATGAGACAAAAGTCTACAGAAATATCAGTGAGTTCATTTTGTGTTAACTATCTGCCACTGGCCATGGGGCCTACCCTTAAGTGTAGCTAATATACTCAATGAAACTCCATTGGAAAAACTATTTTTTCTTTTTAAAATGGGTGTCAATTGCAGAGAGAGTGTTGGTTAGGGCTGGGAGCACATGTCTACTTCCCCTTCCCAATGCTGAGACCCTGTTTGGCTTGAACTTGTGAAGGCTCTGTGTGCTCTGCCATTGTCTTCAGAAGTGTCACTCTTGATTTGTTCAGCTCTTTTGGGATTATTTTGAAGAGACTGAAAGTGTGGCTCAGTGTTAGATTGCCTTTTCTTTTCTTTTCTTTTCTTTTCTTTTCTTTCTTTTTCTTTTTCTTTTTTTTTTTTTAGTATACTTAAGGTTCTGGGATAGATTGTCAGCACTTCAAACAAAAAGTGATTATATTGGTCACTTGTTCCCTTTAAAATTCTATATGTATCTAAGGATCAGGTTACCAGTATTTGTAGACAAGACTGTTGGAATATTGATAGAAATCAATTTTATGTGTGGAGAGCTTTGGGAGGTATCAGCACCCTAATAGTAGTAAGTCTCTCTATCCTTGAGTACTGGATATTTTTGTTAATTTCCTTGCATACTACTTTTCTGTGTATGAGTCATTTCTTTAGATAAATTAATTTTCAAGATATTTATTCTTTTAGGTGATATTGTAAACAGAATTATTTTAGCTATTTCCTTTTCAAATTGCTAATTGCTGATTTATAGAAGCAAAACTAGTTCCCCCTTGTAATTTTGCTGAAATCATATATTAATGTTTAGCTTTCTTGTGTATTCTTTGGAATTTTCTATATAGAGACTCTTATCTGTGAATACAAATAGTTTGTTTTACTTCTCTTTCAGATTTGTCTAATTATTATGGTTAAAATATTATCTAATTTTTCTTATGATTTCTTGTTTGGGCCATTTCTGTTTAATAGTGTCATGTTTAATTTCCAAATAATTATGAGATTTTGGTTTTTTTTTTCTTTTTCTTGATTTATGGCTTTGTCTTCAGCAGATTTCCTGGGCTACCATGACAGAATCCAATGGATTGGTTGGTTTTTTTTTGTAGAGGTTTGTCTTCTGCTTCCAAACCTCATACCCCACACTAGCACCCCTGCTACTGGGGATCGATGCTAGCTAGAACCTAGCACATTTCAAGCAAGTGCTCAGTCAACCCTAGCATCCTTTTTAGTTTTTATTTTGATATTTGATTTCAATAAATTCCCAAAGGTGGCCTTTTAGATACTCAAACGAGCCCAGCTGGACTTGAACTTGGACCCATTTGTTTTTTTTTTTTTGTCTCTCAAGTAGTTTGGATTATAGGCCTGCAACACCAGGTGTATAGTCTTCCATTATGCACAAACACAGTTCTTCTATTGGATTAAGGCACCAGTCTCCTGACCCCATTTGACCTTAGTTATTTTCTTTTTTCTTTTCCTTTTTCAGTTCTAGAGACTAAACCTTTTTCATGCTAGGCAAGTGCTGAGGCATGCCTTAGTCCCCTTAATGACTATTTAAAGGGGTTATCTCCAAATATAGTGTAATTGAAGGGTTAGCTCTTCAGCATATGAATTGGAGAGAACATGTTTCAGTTCATTACATTAGTTTTCTTTTTAGTCTTGAAGTAGTCCTTTTGTTTGTTTGTTTGTTTGTTTGTTTAGTTGGTTGTTTGGTTGATTTTGGATTTTGGTTTTTTGGGACAGGGCTTCTCTGTGTAACCCTGCCTGTCCCGGAACTAGCACTGTAGACCAGGCTCACCTTGAACTCAACAAAGACTCACCTTTGTGAATCTTTAAAGGCCCAGCTAGCAGTCCTTTTGTTTAATGACATTTACAAACTATTCTTTTGTAATGTTCCTTATTGCCTGTGGTCAGTGAAGTCATTGGTGTTTTTTTTTTTTTTTAAGCTCACATTTAGTTTATATTTTGATAGAGAATTTCTTGAATATCAGGAGCTTAAAACTAAATGGAAAACAAAAGAAGCATACAAGCAAAACTCAAACCAACCCTAACAGCTCTTCCAGTCTTTGCACATTAGTCACGGGCCAAGGTAAGACTCACACTAAACCCAGAGATAAGTGTAGTTCTTTTTGCATCTTTTCTGTTGTGTATATCTTGTTATGGACATGTACATAGATTTCTGAACTCCCCTATACACATGAGGGCTTTTGGATATTTTAATGTTCCAAACCATTTCCCCCAGTTTCTGCCCAGGACTCAGGTAGTCTGCTGTCTCAACTATGCTTTGCCTTAGTCCTCCTCCTTGTGGTATTTAGCAGCAATCTCTACCACATTTTCTACCTGAGTTTCTGGTTTGTTTGAAGTTTGGGCCACCTTCTAGAAATCCTTCAGAAAAAAATGAAAACCGATGTATGATCTGTTTGTGAGTAAGCTTTGTTCTGCTTGTAGCTTCAAGCTTTTAGTTAAGCTTTTCGGGAGTTTCCATTCATTATTTGTACAGTGTTTCTGCTTTACCTCTTTCCTCTCCTGGTGTAAGTTAGTGTGCTCAATGATCCCTGCATCCATGGGGATCTTCATGCTCCTTCCTTCATTTCCCTCTCTGATCTTTCAATTGCATAATCTCTGGCAGCAACTCTGTTGAGTCTTTGATCTCAGTGCTCAGACTGATTATCAAACATCTCTGGGAAGCTTTCATTTCATTTTTATACTTTTTAATGTGAATTTTCATTTTTCTTTTTAGTTTTCATTTCTGTTTTCTATTGTTTTTGCTTTCTGATTTCCTTTGGTTTATTTTACCATGCTTACTCATTACTTGAAGCATAGTTTAATTCTTCAAATATATTTATTATAGATGCCTGGAAGGCCAGCTGACAGACCACTTCTGTTACCTGACTGTCCTGGCCCTGGATTGTTCACATTTTCCTGCATCCTTACCTGCTTAATATTTTATATTGAACGTTAAACAATTTCATATAATATATTTTAACAACTCCCTGCACTAGGGGGTTTAAAAAAAACATGTTTTGTAGTTTAAAAACTCAGCAAACTATTTTAGTGAAATCTATTTCTACTGCAATTTAAAACATATGATGTCATTCTTCAAAGGATACACACAGTCCTTTTGGGTATGCACACAGTCCCCACTGGATGATATAATTTTACTAAATATCTTTTTCACTGTCGCTTCCCCTCATATTGTTGTTAAGGTCTCTAACTCTGTAAGTATTATAGCCAGCAGTTTAACCTTTACTAATTGTTGTCTTGATTGTTGCAAACTTGATGATAAAAGGTTTTATCATCTTATTTATTAAATATGATCATTTTTGCAATAGGAGTCTTTGGTGCATTTGGTGACATGGTTGATATTGCTGGAGACTGAACCCTGGGCATCATGTATATATTCTCTTACTGTAGCCCCTGGCTGTCCTGGACCTCACTCTGTAGATCAGGCTGGCCTTGAACTCAGAAATCCACTTGCCTCTGCCTCCCAAGTTCTGGGATTAAATATATATATATATATATATATATATTGTTCATATTTTCCCATATATATTTGGTTTTGTTTTGTTTCTACCATAGAAGGCTTTCCTTTACTGTTTCTTTGCTTTTCTCTGGTCTACAGTTCATTTTATTTCTCTCATTCTCAGTATTTCTTAGTTGCCTATAGTTCTTTGTCTAGAGTTGAATCCTCATGAGCTTTCCCTCTTCTGTGTTAACATGTCTATTGGTGTCCTCCTTGTTCAATTCATGTTTAGGCAGCCATGATGTTGAGACTTTACAGGAAAACAAGAGTTTCATAGCAAACCCCCTGTTGCTTTGGCTCTTAGATTTTTTCCAGCCCCTTTTCCATAATGTTCTCTGAGCCGTAGGTGTGGAAGTTGTTAGGTGTTGGAGATCTATCAGTTGAGACTGTACTCTACAACTTTGCATTTTGATTTGTTATGGTTTTCTTGAATGATCTTGTCTGTTGCAAAGAGCTTTCTTGATGTGGGGTAAGGACTACAATTATCTATGGGTTGAAGGGTAAATATTTAGAATGTAGTTAGGGGATTATGCTGGCTCAGTAAAATGCTATCTGTATACTCACCTCCACGATCCATGATTTCATTCACTCTGAGTTCTTGACTAGATTTTCAGTACTAGGAAAGAAGGCATGATTTCCTTCTTGAACAGATCTTAAGTCCAATTATAGAGCTGTTGGTTACTTCCTAGATATTTGTGTCACTTTTTCACCTTTGGGGTTATGGCACCATACTGGTTGTTGTAGTTCATAGGCATCATCTTTGGGTAGGACTGTTGGTTGATGCCGTTCTTTGGAACCTTGCAAGGTATCTTTTGGTACCATGAAAAGGGAGTTCTCAGGGAAGAGGCTTTTGGGCCAATTCCAGCTGAGGTGCCTCTGAGCTGTGTCTGAAGTACATGGTGTATTCTAGTAAGGAACTTGAAGATATCATATAGCTCAGTGATTTTTTTTCCCTGTTTAACATTATATGGATTTAAAAGTAGCACTTCCTATGTATTAAAGTTTTCTAAACATCTTTATTCATCTCTACTCATCTAGCAGGTTTTATCTTTGTGATGTTTGAACTCTGGAAGTTCAGTATTTTATCTTCCATGTTTCTCCTTAACATGCTTGTATTTTCTCCTTCCACCTAGAACATATATAATAACTTTAATGCTTTTCTACAAACTGATTAAATCTTCTTTATTAGTTGTACTTCTGTGGCTCCTTTGAATATCTAATAGTTGTTCTTATGTGACAGATGTTAATTTAACTAGGCAAGGTGCTAGTTGTTTTTGTTGCCATTAATAATCTTGAGATTTGTTCTGGGACACAATAAAATTTCTTGTGAATAACTGGATCTTAACTTTTTAGGATTTGCTGGCCAGATCCAGAGCACCCTTTAGCATATTTCCTCCTATTTACTGTATAAAATCTTTGTGTGTGTTTAGATTTTTTTCCCATTTCAACTGGTGGCAAAATGAACTGTTTCTGGGCAGGCATAGATCCAGAGATTGTTTTCCCTGCTTCTTCTGTTTGGTTCATTGGGGTTTCTAGTTTGAAAAATCATTATCATGTAGCATTAATCCATGTACAAGTTTAAAAGCCATTAAAACTTCAGACATATGACTTCCACAATCCAGTAAGTGACAAGGAGTCTAGTAAAAATGAGTACAATGTCTATGAAGATTTTTCTTTAAGAAAGCATTTCTGACATTTAGAAACCATTGTCAATGTCACTAAAAATAACACTGACATGTGCTAAGTATTTCAAGAGCTGTCATCTTAAGATTCCTTTAATTTGATGAGAAACATTTGGTCCCCTGTTGTTGGAAGAGAGGACAGTATATAGTACCTGCTGTGTGCACAGCCCATCTCTCTGATATCCTTAGAAACCACCGTGCTGCTACTCATCCAAATGCTTCAGAACCTCAGGTAATGGGGGTGGAGGATTATGGAAATAGCAAGTTTGGAAAATACAGTAAAACCAGCATTAGGTTTACACTAATTGGTAACTGGTGGTTCAGTTTGATAGAATAGTGCTGGATCATATTCAAGAACACTTACTTGATTTGAGACTTATGTGAAGATAAAACACAGTTTAATGTAGAAAGTATGCATGTGTGTGTGGTATGTTTGTGTGTGTGTGTGTGTGTGTGTGTGTGTGTGTGTGTGTG
>JADRCC010186313.1:712-12317 GCA_019843855.1 Hylomyscus alleni
GGATTACAATTAACTACTATCTATAATGTTCTTGTACCCTGTGACGTGTTGAATTTGTTAACTTTAGTAGATTTTGTAGTATAATTCTTAGAATTTTATATAAAGAAGATCATGTCACATACTTTATTGTTCCTTCTCAATTTTATACCTTTTTATTGTTCCTTCTCAATTTTATACCTTTTCCTTTTTGTCTGTTCCCTAAATATTTTGACTAGCCTTTTCAGAAGAAGATAGTTCTATGAGGATGGGACACATTTTCTTGTTTCTTATATTAGGATGAAATTTCAGCATTTTATCATTTAGATGAGATCTAGAGCATTCATTTTGGCATGGCCACATACAATTTTACCATTTAGCATAACATTAGCTGGTATTTTTTGTTTGTCTTTTATTATTTATCTGTTTTGAAGATGCTCTTCCCAGATCATTAATGATTTTTATCACACGGCCATATTGAATTTTAATGACTACTATTTTGGAGTCTATTGAGACAATTTTGTGGTTTAGCTTTTATTCCATTGATATGGTTCATTTTTTTTAAAATGGACTTTAGGATGGGAGGCTACCCCACATTCCTAAAATAAATTCTCCTTGACCACATTGCATAATTCTTTTAATATATATATTTTAGACTCTAATGTTCTATTGAGATACATATCAGATATTTTGGGGAGCGGATAAGTCTTGTGTATTCAGGGTACTAGACATTAGGTTTTCTGTCTCTAGGAGTTAAAGGAAATCCTAATATATAGAATGCAAGCTTGTTTATCTCCTTGAATATCTGTGTGTTCCTTCTAAAAATGGCTAATTTTAGAGAAGAGACACAGGAAGCTCCTTTTAACGTATTCATGGTCCCTGCCAAGTGTCAGCACTTAGAGACTATCCTTATCCTTCCCACATACTATATACAGTTTTCTTACCAGCATCAACTGTTTTAGTAAAAATTATGAAGCAATGCTTGGTCTGGAAGAATATACTCGATGCTAGGCCACCTTGCCATGCTCTCTCCCTCCTTCTTCCTTTGGATTCCTGTTTTTGTGACTAGATCCTGGTTTAACTCAGGGTTGTATCCAGACTGCTGGTAATTTCTGGTACTTCAGTTATTTCAGGCCCAGATGAAACACAAAGAGATGGACTCCAGGTTCTTTGTTCCAACTCTAGCTCTATCATGTACAAGCAGTAAACACTATAGGGTTATTTCCTCATCCACAGAAGGGAGTAGTAATGCTTACATCACAGAATTGTTGGCAGAATGCAATTGTGGTTAAAGGTAACTATCACATTTTAAATGCTTCATAGGTTACTAATATTGGTGAAAAATAAGAATTATGTATCTGAAGCAGTAGAATTACCATGAGCGTCAGGACATCCTGAGTGAGACTCTGCCTCCATCTCTCCAAATAATAATAATAACTAGGCTTGTCCTAGTTTCCACCAGTTCCTGGCTAGTAAAAAGTAGCAGGATCCATCAGGAGGCAATTGATGATAGTGAAGATATTATATCTACTTCCAGGGAAACTGAGGCACCATTTACCTGGCTTCCAGTATTTACTCTTTAATGGAAAGCTTGTTTATCTCCTTGAATATCTGTATGTTCCTTCTATTATGTGACAATGAATTACCACATAACTAAATTTCCAAAAATAATAAAGAAAAAAGCAACTTAGAAAGAATGTGGGAAGTAATAACTGCTTGAACATCAAATGCTTGCTAAAGCACCAGGTGTTTAATAATTAAGTGTGAATGGATCAAAACTTCTACATGGTTAAATTCTTTTTAATACACAAGGGTTTGATAATGAAAGGACAAAGTATTTGCAAAATCTCAGTTCTCCTGCCAAAACCTATACATTTGCAAAGTGCTTTATAGTAATAGGGTTCTCTAACACATCGATCCTGCTCAGTATTAACTCAGTCTTTCAGAATGGGCAATACTCCCTATTCTACCTCCTTCAAATATGTAAAGAAGTTACCAAAACCCAAATGGAAGAAAATAAGTATATTTGATTAAGTGTCTGAAACCTTAATTCTAGAAATTCCTAAATAATGTCTGTTGCTAAAATTATTACTCACTTTCTATGTAAAAAGTAAGAAATTTAAATACATGGTTCATTGATTCTTCCTGACAGCCTTTGGAAATGTGCTATGATTACCTCTGCCTTTAAAATGAGGAAATTGGGCCCTATGGAGAGTACGGAAAATTATATATACATATATATATATATATATATATATAATTGATCTTAGATCACACACACCCTAGGCATTAACCATCTTCTTAGTCACTAGAACCTCTACTACCAAAAGTGTTATTGGCCTTTGATGAAGAACTCTTGTGCCAGAATTAATGCAGAATGCCCCCTGCAAACTGAGCCCAATTTCCATCTGTCTGCAAACCATGGAGTTCGGAGTATGGCTTCTCTTCCCAGCTCTTAATTCCTGGAACCCTCTTTCACTCACTGCCTCCTGTCAGGGGCCATAACTGGACAAGATAATAACTAGCAGGTGATCATCTTGAAATGCCCTGCTTCCAGTTATTATATAATCTGCGACAGGTGTGCCCTTATTAAGCAAGGCTGTAAGGGATTCATTTTAGGAAAGATTCCTGCTATTAATATGGTTTTCCTGTTATTATTAAACATATAAAACAATCACTAAGTAATAGCACACCCCTCTGCAATAGCAATTCTCTGCAGATCCATGGAGATGTACTGTCTTGTAGTGATGCTATATAGACAAATAGATGACTTAAGTTGTAATAGTGATCCTATAAGAATTCCTAAAATTATATCTGTGATCATTAAGCTCTTTTATAATGAGACTGCTATTAGGTCCTTTCCTGATAGTCAAAACTGCAATGAGAACTCTGCCAGTCTCCCAAGTGTCAGCAGTTAATTGATCTTAGATGGTAACCAGACTTTCTCCTACTCAGAGCACATTCCAAGAGGTTGTAAAACAATTAACCAAAGGCCATAAAAAGGGGACCAATGACTTATTATAGGTGTTAGGACAGAGATTAAAATATAGACTGGGTTTATCTATACAAAACCTCACTAATAACAGTTATAGATTTAAACCTTCAGTGAACCTGTGGAGCTGAAACAGGTGATAGATGTTTAGCTAGATAATTACTCCTAATGGATATCCATGTAAACATTCTCTGTTGTAAACTTCTATTTCAATTTATGATTTAATTTTCTGTGTGAACTTTTGATAAACTTTTTAACATGTGATCATGTATTCTGAAAGATGCTTAAGGGCTGAGGACAAAGAGAAGATTCAGAACTGGGGGAGTGAGGTGAGAGGAACAGGGGTGAGAACTGAGCTGAGAGAGGAACTGAGCCGAGGAGTTTTTAGACAGAACCCTTTTTAGATTAGAAGGAGAATGCAGAGTGGAATTACTTACAAACTATAGGTAACAAAATACTAAGAGAACAATGTATAGAATGCAGAGGGAAAGAGGACAAAAGAAGATGCTGCAGGGAGCAGAAGGAGCAGGTAGGCATCTCCTTACCATGGGACAGAACAGGTCCCATGGTAAGGACAAGGCAGGATTAGTCCTAGTAAAAGAATCAAAGCTTTTTTCTTACAAACATGAGTTTAATTCATTTAGCATTAAAAGATTAGAAGTCTTTTCTTTCTCTATGTAATAAAGATTGGAGCTCCATTTTTCATCCAGGATGCGTGAGTTCTTTCTGCACTGTGCTTGGTCTTTTGCTCCATATGCATATGTAAGTATGGATGTGTATGTAAGTATGTAATTGTGAGAATGTACGCATGTATATGTATAAGTATGTAATTGTGAGAATGCATGCAAGCTGAGCCCAACTGGTATGAATGGATATGTATAAATGAAAAATTGACCATGAATGAATCTATATATGAATTTATGTGAGATTATGCATATTTGCTTATGTAAAAGTTTTTTTCTTCTGTGAGTGTTATTCTCTTCTCCTGGTTCAATAGAAGTTTATTGCTCCAACCTTCCCCCTAGCCCAACAAGCAAGAGGCATGTGGACAATAGGGAAAAGGTTCTAGCAAAATATCCTTTACTTAATCTCCTGCTCTTTTAGAATGAGGTGTTAAGTGCCAGAAACTGCAGTTTCTGGCCTCAGAGGATCACCAAAGGCAGGTCAGCTACAATAGCATAGTAACTTAGACTTAGATAAGTACACTTTTTATTATACAGCAACCTTAAATTTATCATAAGACAAAGTCTTACCCCAGAATTGTAAAACGAAGTCTTACCCTCCGCCTATGCTCTTCCTCCTCCGCTGCCTCAAGAAGAACCGACAAGAAAGAAGAAACATGCCCCACACCAGGGATGGCCCCCGGCAGCCCCCCATTCTCTAAGAAAAGTCAATAAATGAGCTTATGAAATTATTGAAAATATTGTTCTCTCTTTTTTTAAAGAATATCTTTATTAACCCTGATATAGTATCACATTTTATTTATTTTTTTATTTTATTTTATTTTAGATTATTTATTTATTTATTTATTATAAATACACTGTAGCTGTCTTCAGACGCACCGGAAGAGGGTGTCAGATCTCCTTATGGGTCGTTGTGAGCCACCATGTGGTTGCTGGGATTTGAACTCATGACCTTCAGAAGAGCAATCGGTGCTCTTACCCACTGAGTCACCTCACCAGCCCCAAAATGTTGTTCTCTTGAATCATATACACAGTTTACAGCAATTCAACATGGCTGGAGTGGCTTTACCGCTTTTGGAAGTTGTGCATAGTTGTAATTACTGACACAAAAGTTCCATGGAATCTAATATTAGTATTTCCTGCAATGGTTTTGCCTTTCACAAATAGCTAAAGTTTAATGTATTCTACACTTTTCAATACCTCAGATATACAACCTTTTAATTAAAGAAATATGTATTTCAAATTATAAATGCTGAGAATATTTCAAATATCACGGATTTCAGACCAAGTCAGAGGGGGTTTTATTCATCATTTGAAATATAGTTCTTAGCATTTTGTAATTATTTCAATTCCTAGGCTTTTAAAAGCCAACTTCGTACAGTGAATGCTTCCTGTGCTAAGAAATGGAGATATGTGATTTTAGTCTACTTGTAATTGAACAAAATATGTTTGTATGGGTGGTAGGGGAAGATACAAGACTCCTGGGTTAGAGATGGGTAATTAATGTCAGAAAGGAGCAGTAGTAGGTTGCAAGCATATCAGTGAAAGTTTCTTGAGTAGGAACTCTCATATGGTACTGGGGAGAGGGCCAGGTAGGAAAATATAGATCTTTTAAAGTGAAAAACAAGCATTTCTAGCCTTTGTTCAGGGACAAACACTACACTACACAGCTATTCTTGAAAATGTAACCTGGAACAGACAATAGTCTTATTTTGCTTACAAAATACACAGAAACAGAGAGACCTGTGGAAGTGCTCAATGTCTGAAATATGATTCAGACAGGCAAATGGGATTCAATCGAACTCCACTTGGAAATTTGCTGGGAAATGGCTGAAAACATTCAACTGTGAATTGTCTCATTCAATATTAATACTTACAAGTGTGTGTGTGTGTGTGTGTGTGTGTGTGTGTGTTTGTGTTTGTGTTTGTGTGTGTGTGTATGTGTGTGGAGAGAGAGAAGAGAGAGTTCCTGTTTAGTCTGTTATTTTCTCCCTTCCTCTCATATTTAGATCATCTGCTACTGTAAAACAAAAGTCCCCAAAGACTAGTGACTAAAAACAATATATTATTAGAACCAATTATTCTGTGGGTTGAATGGCCACAGCCAGGTGGTCCTTGGTTTCTCCCAGGTGGTTAGACTCAGATGGCAGCTGGAGTCATTAGGAGATTCAACTGAGCAAGATATCCAAAATTGATTATTTAGCCACATCTGTCTCATCTGCCAAAATCTGAGATACAGATCCAGGCTTTCCAGGCATTTCTCTCTTCATCTAGCTTCTTCATGTGGCTTCCTCAAAGGATAGTAGTTTAAGGGTAGTCAGATTTTATACAGGACAAGTGACTTCTTTCAGAGCAAGTATTTAAAGAGACCCAGGTAGAAACTGCAAGGCTTTTCATTACCACCAGAAAAAGGGACTTCACCAGGAAATTCAGAACATGAGAGATTAAGACCATCTCTTGTGCCTATCACATGAAGGAAAGTTAGAATCTAGCTAAAAGTCAAATGTGCATTTGTCCACCAGGCTAGACTCTATTTTTAAACAGATATAATGACCTAAAAATACAACCCTAGTATTTTGGTTAAACATAGTAGATCCAGAGTTTCTTTTAATTAAACAAAAGAGAAAAAAAGAACTTTGAACTTAAATTGTCATCTCTAAACTTGACTTAATCTCCCATTTATTGGAGGATTTCGATAACAGCCCAGACTTTGTTCTGTTGTTGGCTGGAGGCAGACCTGCCACCATTCTGGGGCTGACAAGCAAAAACAGGTGAGCACATCTGGCATGACTCACCTTGGTAGCAGTGATTACCACCCAGGTCTGGGCTGGCAAAGTAGACCACCCTCCCCTTCACACACACCCAGGCTCACCTACAACCTGAGGCATTTCCTTGATCCTTTCAGAGATGGTAGCCTGAACGCACATCCAAAAACTTTCCAGTGAGAGACATTTTGTGAAGTCTTTGGCAGCATGTTGGCTGGCAAAGTCATCCGGCTGGCACACTCCTCCAGCATCAAGTTGTGGCACTGCCACCTCAACTCAGTAGAATTTCGAAATTTCGTTTTGCACACCCTGTACAATGTGAGTCACTAGGCTTGCAGAGGAGGAGAAGGAGGCAACCATCTGGTAGTCATGAGTAGATGACAAATAACCTGCCCTGCGAATTTCCATCCTCATTTCACAATATTTAAATAAACACATTTTGTAACCACTTTTTTTTTCAGTGTTCCTTAGTGTTTGATATGCTTTTTTGTAAATACTGTATGAAGCTACCTTTTCTCTTTTCCTTCAAACAACTGTATCAATTACTGAAATGGTGCTGATGGCAACCGTTGCCAAGTGCTGTCATATTGAACAGTCAGAACAAAAAGAATGCACAACTGAATCATATAATTAAGCCCCATGCCATTTCAGAACAACTGTGGTAAGAGCCTTCTCCATGGTAACTCCTGCTGTCTGCCTGCAAAAATCTCCAACTATTACCACCTATCAGAAAAAAGAATAAGGGGAGGGAGAAGGAGGAAGGGGAGGGGGGGAAGGGGAGGGGAGGGGGAGGGGAGGAGGGGGAGGGGAAGAGGAGGAGGAGGAGGAGGAGAAAAGAAGAAAAGCAAAGAAGCAAAGGCAAAAAGAGTTTCCAAAGGAAGAAATCATTAAAAAGGTGTAAAAGTGTGGACCCAACACTGGGGCCTGAAGCTGCTTCAAGTTTGACTGCATGTCTCCTAAAACCCAAAAGAAGTACAGAATCTGTAGTAAGAAAGACTACAGCTTTTTAAGTGAGAAAATGTCTTGCTATGAAAATTTAAACAAACTTCTTATAGAGTTTTGGTAGCATATCTCAGGTGATATGAGGAGGACTGGCATATCCTTAGAATTTGTACAGCCACCAAATAAGACTGTTTCTTGGGGCTGGCGAGATGGCTCAGCGGGTAAGAGCACTGACTGCTCTTCCAAAGGTCCTGAGTTCGGATCCCAACAACCACATGGTGGCTCACAACCACCCAAAGTGAAATCTGACGCCCTCTTCTGGAGATAGCTACAGTGTACTCATTTATAATAATAATAAATAAATCTTTAAAAAGTTTTTTAAAAAGACTGTTTCTTTTAACTTTGATGAGAGAAAAGGGTGGGTGCCATTGAGAAAATGAAATCCATTTCCACTGACAAGCAGAGAAAGGGAGAAATGAACCTGATGGCAGACAGGCCATGATGTTCTCAGCTCACAAAAACAGTGGAAAAGGAATAAAATAAGATAAAGCCACTGAACAATCACAAAAGTAACAATATTTCCTCCTCTGACTAACTTTGAGTGAACATTGCTTCTTTACCTATGACTTCTTTGGGTAGCAAACTTCTTTACCCATGAAAACTGTCGTGTTACCCACCAGAGCTTCTCAACCTTTCTAATGCTGCAACCCTTTAGTACAGGTATGCATGCTTTGTGGCTCCCCACCAAAAAATTAATTTCACTCCTATGTCATAGCTGTAATTTTGCCACTGTAATATAATAATAACATAATGTCTGTGTTTTCTTATGGTATTAGGAGACCCAGGTGAAAGGGTCATTCAACACTTCCAAGGGGATTGAAACTCACAGCCACTGCCCAACAAGTTCCCTCTGATTTTTGAGAGTTTGAGGTCTAGAGTTATTTTTCCCCAATAATTTCTGGGGAAGACTTGTAGCAAACCCAGTCCCTTGAGAAACACCTGCTTGCTCTTTCCAGTGTTAGTTTTCTTTTTGCTGGAACTAGCTTGCAAATTTAACTTCTAAAACTCCTATGTTTGTGGTAGGTGAGCTTTCTTAGAAAGAAATGCAGTCCAGCAAAGGTGATTCTAAAGAGGCTTTTGTGAGTATGGACAGGGCAGTATTCCTGTTCCCTCTCTTGTGTAGAGCAGTATGCTTTGTCCAAGGGAATACCTATGCTTCCCTTAATACTCTTCTGTTGCTCGGGCTTTCAATACAAACTCACTTGTAGTTTGTTTAGGAGTGCACTCTCTTATGGAAGTCTCCAAGTGTTAGCTAGTATTTTGTTCCTGACTGAGTGCAGTTGAGTGTCCTTCCTTGATCAACAATAATATTCTTTTCTAACACAGATGTCATGATTTCTTGGCCTCATAACTGTCTTATTATTTCTACTTTTTCTAGGGATCTTTATTAGCATCAAAGCTAACAAAGAGACAAATAACATCCCTTTATTTTCTAGCAGCCTGTGACAAACCTGGAGCCATTTCTCAAACACAGACAACCTAAGAATGCCTAGAGTTGATGCTGGCCACTGCAACCTCCCTTGTAGAAATCTGCAGGGTCAATCAGGCTGAGACTTTATCCTCTTTGTAGCCTTTCCATTACCTAACTTGTTTCTGCTACTTCCATCCTCATCTCCTCTGTGAGCACTTACGAGAGAACACACAAAATCCTCTTGTCAGCCTCTTCCTTTGTAGAACTCAGCCTACAACTCACACTGCACTCTTTTTATGTCCCTACAAGTGGGAAATTACACACTTACTGTTCAGGTGAAGCAACGTTCAGGGGGTTATAAGTGTGGCCCATGGTCTCATAGTTGGTATATAGTCAGGTAAACCTGGATGAATCTGAAGTCTTCATTCAACCTTTCTTGTCACTATGCCTCGATACTCTCTCTTAGGGCTTTATGTCTGGCTTCATCTTTCATCTTGACTATACAGTCTTCTGATGCATGTGGTAAGAAATAAAGGTCCAGGTGTCATGTGCTAAGCACCTGATACATAATTGATGGCCCATACTGGACCTAAGTCACATATGTCCTCTCTGCAAAAAAACAGGGTTCATTGCCACCTCTTCTTCCTTGTCTTCAGTACAGATGAACTCTGCTGTTTGTGATATGTCATCTTCTCACCCTGCACCCAGATCACCACCTTTAACATTGTTCATTCATGAAGCAACATTAAAACTGGGGGCCCTGAGAATGCATGCATTCTGTCTCTTTAATCACACAGAATAACCAATGCTCAGCTCCTAGGTGGTCCTTTCTACATGTCATACTAGCAAAGTTGGGTCACCCCTGGGAATACTTGTATACAATTAGTTTCATTGTGAAGATCTCTTTTAAAATCAGAATTTACTTGAAGAAGTATTACTAGATAAAACCACCCACTGCTAAGGTCAGAATTGTCTTTTACCCATCAGAGGCAATTTGCTCTTATGGGTAGGAGGAAAGGTCTGTACCACCTGCTTCTCACATTCCACTGCCACAGTCACTCAGGAAGGCCAGTCATTGGGACAGAATGAGGAGAAGGCAAGGAGATTCATGGTATCTAAGGATAAGAAGTAACCTTAACCACAGCTAAGACCCATACTGATGCAGATGTAAGGAACTGCTCAAGAACCAATATAGGCTGCTACATGGGCTATGACCAAATAACTTCACTGACACTGTAGTCTCTCTTTAATTGTCTGGTCCCTGTTCCAAGCTTTCTGTTCCAAGTTTCCCTTTCTGACAAAAGAGTCTAGTCTGGGGAATCAGAAAAGAAATAAAATACGGTACACAGACATGCCCCACTAAGATAGAATGGAATGAAAACCATAAATTAGAATTGGTACATTTTACTTTCCCAAACCTTAATCATAACTACCACACTGTACCACTTTTCCAGGATTTTCTTTCAAAAGTACATATAACTGTTTATGCAAAAATCAAAAAGTCTAATAATTCAAGATAGTATACTTTGAGAAATATCAGAATCTTTACCAGTGCCCAGGATTTTTAATCTCCATCTGTCAGATTATGAATTTGCTTCTAAAACACCACCATTAGCATAAGAAGAGCCACAAAAGAGTCTACACTCATTGATACCTCAGAGTTCCAGGAAGATTCATTTATCAAGCAGCAAACACAAAGCCAGATGAAAAAACCACTACCCACACAATTTTTAATGTAATCTGGGAGACAAAAGGAGTTAGTATTTAGTGGAAGATCACACCCCAAAACTGGGTAGAGCATACCTGAAGGGCAGAAAGAACACCAACAATATCAATACCAGACTTGCACTTCAGCTCTAGACAGCAGCTGTTTAAGAAAGTGTATAATAACTACAAAGATAAAACAATCTGGACTCATGTACTAGAGGACAACAGTTGCCCTCCTACGTGCATCAGTGTACCCAAGGAGTCATGCTCCTTTAGGAATCCGTGCGTGGAGATTCAGGCCTGACTTGCAGGCAGAGCTCTCTGTACAGCATAATGTATAGCCCACTCCAGCTAGCCAACTTCAAACCCGTCAGCCCACTATAGCTCCTCTATTTACTTCTAAAGGTAAGAGGTCATGCTCTGTCTTTAAACCAAACTCACTGCATACAAAGGTGAGATCCACTGACTATGCTTTATGGTGAGGTAAGAAATCATATTCACAGATAAAACCTTGTGTTTTTGTTACCTTTATTATTCTCTGAAAATCCCAAAAAGGAAATTATCTGGCTTTCAACCGTAGGAAGGAAGCTTTGCTGGGTCTCCAAAGCATAAGATGTGAGGTAAAGAGGAAAAATTAGAGAAGGGGAATGCACCAGCTGAATTCCTCATCACTTCCTGAAGAAGCATGTAGGAAGTACAAATCTGCTCACATGCACAGCAAATGATTTAAGAATGTAAGTTGACATTACTCAATTAGAGAGCCTAAGGCATGTGTGTGAGGAGACGGTAGAAAAATGCTGGAAAGAACGCTGGTATGTTGGTCAGAAAATCTATGATTGGCCATGTAGGTCATCACATCTTTCTAGCCTCAGTTCCTATATCATTAACAATGAGATAATATCTACATCATCAGTCTGGGGATGTAGTTCAGTGATAAAGTACTTCTTTGTTATACTCAAGATCTGGGGTCCCATCCCCAGCACTGACAAAAACAAACAAACAAACAAACAAAAAACCAAAGTTGCATCAAGCTCAGAATTAAATGGTATATCTCACGTATAGATTGAAC
>JADRCC010186330.1:0-10432 GCA_019843855.1 Hylomyscus alleni
TTTTTTTAATAACTCACAGTCTAGTTAATGCTGGCAGTGTGCACATGAGTATCTGAAGTACCTCCCTTGCTGCCAGTCTTCATTATACCTGTTTGTTGAAAATCGATTGCTGAATATGCCAGCAAAGTCAAAAGGCCTAGCTTCTCTCTTCCCCTCCTCCAACTCCCTTCTGGAAGGGATTGTGATTTACAGCTTGACTGCTCTGCTGCTTTCTTATACACGCTCATAAAATTACCCCGTGCTTTAGAAAACTGCAAATATGTTTTAAAAGTCGGTTTTAAATAAATATTTAAAGGCAGTATGTAAAACCATCAGCTTTGTCATAGACATTGAAGTGGTTTTCTAGGGAAAATAATAACTTATAATAGCTAATTTCATATGTAGTATTTGGAAGAATATTTTAATGTAACCTGACACTTTCCCAAAGTAACATAAATAAAAATACTGTGGCAGATACATACCATGAAGTTACTGGCACTGAGAAAACTTTACATTGATTTAACAGGGTATAAAGCTGAGTCAGCACAGACTTGCCACTTCTACTGTAGTCTCTATTGGAAAATTTCAACATCTAATAAAGATGTAAAATTAAAATAGCAGAGATCACACTGACAGATTATCCATATTTATTCATAGTGTAATGAATTTACTCATATACTCACTGGATCTTGCATGTGAATGTGGGAAATAGTGAGAGTGGCAAGTTATTTTGCAACTTAAAAGCACAAAGAAAACTCAGAATATGTTTACTGTGGCAATTCTTATTCATTATAATTTGTTTTATATTTAAGAAACTGGCAAGCGGCTAATATTGCTAAATATTCAAAGTCATTCAACAGTTGGATTTTGCCCCTCTTCTTACACAATCTTTCAAAAAAACTACAGAAAAGAAGCAAATGGCATATCATTTAGTTCTATAATCAAAGAAAAATGAGAAGAAACGGATAAAGGGAGCAAACGACAGAAGGTCATAAAACAAATAGCTTCTCAACTCATAAATAATAGAAACATAAATGTCAAGTGAACTTTATAATATGGTGTAGGTAGCCTAATAAAAATTTAGAAGCACAGGAAGGCTTATTGAACAGAGAAGGCTTCTGATTCTCTGCCACTGAAGGCGGTTATTCAATTTACTGACACTGGAGATCTTATGTCATTGGCTCTGTGACAGCTGGTGCCAAGCTCCCAGAGCTTGTCATTTTCAAACAGAAAAGTCAAGATAAGAGATTGCTTTACTTATACAGGTCTACTTTTGAGTGATAAACCTCCATCTAATCCATATTGGATTTAAGATACAAAAGATAACACTCATCTTCCCGGCTGTCACCAAAATGGAATGCTGTAAATATCTTCAAGTTGCTTACTTTAAGAATTATATGTCTTATTTTGATCCATGTCATTTGTAACAATATTTTCAAGATCATCTCTTGTATAAATCTTCCTTTGCCTCCACTAAACCTAGACGTTACAAATTAGAAAACTTTTTTTGTTTCCTATTGGTCTGCATTGTTACTGAATTTCTTACTTAGGGAAGTTGTAGATAATGAATCACTCAACTTAAGAGTTTTGCCCATTTTTATTAGAATCTTCATTTTAAATAAACTTCAGTCTAAAGGAACTGGCATATCACATATTCCATCAATTGGTAAAATTTCTACATCTGCCTAAGCAGAGCGATAATGAAAAAATCTTACTGTCATATGTCCTTTACTCTCTCTTTCTTCAGTAATGGAAGGCCTGAACTCTTAGGGGAATCCTTATATTTCAATAAGTGTTTTTAACTCTATCACAATATAACAAACCCTAAATAAGAGAGTATAGTATAGTATACTATCACTAGTGTCGGTGATTGCAGTGCATTTCTTTTAGAACAAAACAGATGCTTCTGATTTTATTGTTACCTTAAGATATCGCATATAAAACAACATTTTACTATTTCAGTAGAAGTAAATAGCTTTTAATTTTGGTTTGCAAAACAGTGACAATTGAAAAATAATTGTTGGATATTTCACAAGCTAGAGTCACCATTTTCAAACAATTTGTCCAATAAATAATATCATTGATATTTATACCACTGCTTAGTGGACAGAATTTTCAAAGCATTTCACATTTGGTGAACTGATTTAAATAACATTATTTCCTTCATGGTCTGGCATCATTGTGGGCTAAGAGTACAATTTTAGAAATAGGTGCTACTTGATTTATGGGTGGATTCATATAACTATAAGTACATGTTGGATAAAAATATTCTGTCATGAATATATATAACCTACCACCCATTATAGATTCTCAAAACAAGAGACAGTAGAGTATGGGTATTTCTGTCACACATTGAAATGACTCATTGATATTCTCTGGGGTTTCGTACAACATTATTTCTACCCAGGAAGTAAGTAAAATCCAAAAATTGAGTTATATTTTCTCTGAATATATGCTACTTAATTAATTAGCACTCATTTGGAGCATAACTTCTCTTAAGAGTAATGAACTCCCTTTTATTTCTCATAACATTTTCAACAAATGATGAATATTTACTTTTATTTTCAGGAAAATATATGAATATATGTATAGCTCCCTTAAAGGAGGGTGTCATAAAAGCATGGTATATGAGTCAAATTATGTTATTTGATATTTAATTACAGTGAGCAACGAATTGTACACCTGAAATCTTAGTACTTTAGAGGTAGAGGTAGGCAGATGGAGAATTCAGGGATGTCCTGGGCTGCATACTTATTTTCATGTCTGTTTTGTCTCATAGAAATTAAAGGGAAGATACCAAATTAGCCTATAAGGAAGTAACAGGTAACAAACCATTCATTATAAGGATGCTGTAACTTTTTGGGAAATGTGCAAGTGTATCCTCAATATATAATAATAAGGTTTTATTCTACCTAAATAATGATTTCTACTTGAAATTTTAGATGAATAACTAAAATATTCACTCCATCTCTTCTTCACCCACATAGCACAAGTAGAACTATTGACTCTGAAAATATTTGAATGATTTTATTTTGTTTTGAAATTGTAGACTTAATTAAATACCTAAAATACCTAATTAGAAAAAAAGGTACATATAGTGATGTATTACAAGAAGATCGCTGTTTTAGGTTTATTTACTTATTTAATTTTACTAGTTGTTAATATTTAATGAAACACTCAGATCATAATTACCCTTGTGATACTCCTGTTAACAGTCTTAGCCAACCAAGATAATTTTAGCAAGTCTCTAAGTAGTATTCCAGTCAATCAAATCATTCTCCTACCTCTTACACCAATTAATTAGGTTATAGTAGAAGATCAATCAAAATGTATTGTTAGAGAAAGAGTAATTACTTCTTTTCTGTGAATTAATTAGTAATATGTTAGAGTGCTGAGCAAGCTTATTTAGTGAAAGAAAAATGAATGTAAACATATGATAACTTTCAGCTGCTTGTTGGGCCTTTCAGAGGGCAGTCATGATAGGCTTCTGTCTGTAAGCACACCATAGCATCATTAATAGTATCATTAATAGTATCAGGCCTTGGAATCTCGCCCTGAGTTGAATCTCAATTTCAGCCTGTCCCTGAACGTCCTTTTCCTCAGGCTTTTCTCCATTTTTGTCCCTGAAGATGTTCTTTTAGACAGGAACAGTTGTGGGTCAGAGTTTATGGCTGTGGGATAGCAACCCCATCCCTCACTTGATGCCCTGTCTTTCTGCGGGAGGTGGACTCTCTAAGTTCCCTCTCCCCACTGTAAGGCATTTCATCTAAGGTCCCTCCCTTTGAGTCCTTAGAGTCTCTCACCTCCCAGCTCTCTGGTACATTCTAGAGGGTTGCCCCACCTCCTACCTCCCTGAGGTTGCAGGTTTCCATTTTTTTCTGCTGGCTATCCTCCCTCCCCTGTAGTAATCCTGTTTAAGTTCGCCTCTTCCCCTCTTTGTTCCCTTTCACACCCATGTCCCTCCCTCCCTCCCCTCCCCTGTAACTGCTTTCTCCCTCTCAGGTGGAGCTGAGGCATCTGCTACATATCACAGCTCACAGACAGTAGTCTAGTATGGCTGTCCTCTGAGAGGCTCCTCCAGCATTTAACTAAGACAAATGCAGATATTCACAGGCAGCCATGGGACTGAGCCCAGAGACCACAATGGGAGAGTTAGGGGAAGGACTGGAGAAGCTGAAGGGGATTGCAACCCCACAGGAAGAACAAAAACATCAACTAACTGTTTACCCCCAGACTCCTAGGAACTAAACCACCAATCAAAGGGCAAAAATGGATGGGTCCTTGGCTCCAGCTACATACAGAGGACTCCCTTATCTGGCATAAAGAGGAGGGGAGGCCATTGGTCCTTGTGGAGGCATGCTGACCCAGCATATGGGGATGTTAGAGGGGTGAGGAAGGAGTGGGGAGGGGAGGGAACATCCTCTTAAAGGTAAATCCGAGGGGGGGGATGGGTTAAGGATTTGTGGAGGGGAGACCAGGATGGGGGCCATTTGAAATGTAAATAAATAAAATAATCAATTAATAAAAAAATTAAAGACAATTTTTCACTCTTTCATTTTTTTGTATTTGAAATTTGTACATGAGCTTTTTTCACATTTAATGCTTACATTAGTGCAAAAAGACAGGGAGACGTTAGTTTGCTGGAAGAAAATCCTTGTCAAAGAAAGATAGAAAATATTTTTATATCTTATTTTCAAAAATCTTATTTTACCAAATGACGCACATATAAGAACAAGAATTATATACATTGTATTTTCGTAGTTTCAAGAGTCCTCAAATCACTGAACAAGTACTGCACCTGGGTATATAAAATTTACTGCCATAGAGTCATACAATATGCTATAACAGGGCCACTTGCTGTCTATTTCTATGAATTCATTTTTAGAGCAGTTTTTTTTGAAAATTTGTATATATTTGTTAGAGTATGTACTTCCATACAAAGCCATTCAAAGTGGCATTATTAGATGAATTTTCTGTTTGGCCTTATTTGTATTTGTTTTTCTAATATCAAAGAACATGAAAATGGTACACATACTGTGATGATATTATTATGCTAATAAAGGTGTGGAATGTAGGTTGTTACCCAAAGCACACAGAACTGTAAACCCTAATATTAAATGATTAAAAAATGTGATTATAACTATGAAACAAATTTTCAGAAACTGTCAAATTGAATGACACCGAATATTTCACTAAAACCTAGTTCTGAAAAAATAGATGAATTATTTGTAATATTTAAATTTGTTAACAGTCATTATTTTTAGTTGTATATTAATGTGTGCCTGTATGTTGATTTGTTCTCATGAGTGCAGATGCCCATTGGTGTCAAATGGATAAGAGCTGGAGTTACAGGCAGCTGTGACACAAGAAACCTAACTTTGATCTTCTTCAAAAATAGCAAGCTTTCTTTTTCATTTTACAAGGAAAAGGTAATTTACTATTGACAAAAATGTAAAAAAAATATATTGTATAATTTAATCATATAATCAGCAATGTTTGATCAACCAGATGGCTATATAATTGAAGTAATATTAACAAGTTCTTCTAGAAAGTTTTAAGAAAATTTTTACTCATGAAAACTAGATTTCTTTTCATTTTTGTGAACCTACAAAGGATGTTTAGAACTCTGTGGTATTTTAAGCAATTCATTATCAGGAAAGAAAACAGACTGGTGATGCAATGCATTTCAAAATAAAAGAAGGAAGCTGCATAAATTTATTCTACCACTTATAGAGAACAATTACTTCTAATAGTTTATGCTCCTATTAGTGGTTCTATTGATTAACACTGTATGGTGTATAAGCATCTGCTCCATATCATAAAACTTATATTTCAGAACGATAGATGTATTTTGTAAGAATCAAAGTACATCATTGGTATTTGCCTAATATAGCTCTCTCCTGAGAAGCTTGGCCAGTGCCTAACTAATACAGAAGTGGAGGCTCACAGCCATCCATTGGACTGAGCACAGGGTCCCCAATGGAGGAGCTAGAGAAAGGACCCAAGGAGCTAAAGGGGTTTGCAATCTCATAGGAAGAACAACAATATGAACCAACCAGCACCCCCAGAGCTCCCAGGGACTAATCCACTAACCAAAGAGTGCACTTGGAGGGACTCATGGCTCCAGCTGCAAATGTAGCAGAGGATGGCCTAGTCAGTCATCAATGGGAGGAGAGGCCCTTGGTCCTGTGAAGGCTCTATGCTACAGTGTAGAGGAATGTCATGGCCAGGCAGTGAGAGATGGTGGGTTGGTGGGTAGAGGGAAGGACAGGAAATGAGAAAAAAGGATAAAAATTGAAATATAAATAAAGAAAATATGCAACAAAAAAGAAAAAAATCACATTATCAAAACAAACAAACAAAACCAAAAAAGATATTTACTTTTATATAGAGAATTCTGCAATAGCTTTTTTCCTTTTTAATTAAAACACATATTCAACTATGCTTACATACATTCAAATATTTATAAATCTCACTAATATGCCATAGTAAAAGAAGAGTAATTTCCAGTGAAGTACTATACACTTGTGCTGGAAATCAGATCCTGTACTGCCTGTAGCACAACTAATAAAAATATATTAGAACACAATTTAAAGGAATATTTTGGATTTAGTAGGAGAGTAGATGATTAATATTATCCATAGTAAAATTAAATTTTAAATATTAGTCCACTAATATTCAGTTTTTTATAGAAATGGAAACCAGTTTTTAAATAGCTTTATACCTAATCTCAATTTATTAATATAATGAGAAATATAAATACAATATTTGTTGCTAATATTACAGCCAACATCCAGATCAATTTTAAAATAAATTCTACTGATCTTTGCAAATTTGGATCCTCTACTGTAAATATGAGCAAAATATGAAATGGTCAGTACAATGGTTTCATTTTTATTATAGGAGAGAAATGCTTAATCCTAGTAAATGAAACAAGATTTTATATATGTGTGCGTGCTTATTTTAATCATATTATATAGGCCTTAATATATCACATAAAGTCATGTTATTAGCATTTATGTCTTTATTTTCAATGACATTAGGGATTGTACCTAAGATTGCATCTTTATACACGAATAAGAAAAAAAGGACAAATCTCCACCTTAAAGTATCTTATTAAAAATAAAATTATTACAGATATTCACCTTTAACCTTTTATAGTTTCTAATACATACAATAATATATACTATGTACAGTCATTTTTATAACTATAAATAAAATTCCATCCTGTCTTATCCAGCTTAAAAGATTATTTCGGGATTAGATGTC
Source organism: Hylomyscus alleni (assembly GCA_019843855.1). Classification (NCBI taxonomy): domain Eukaryota; kingdom Metazoa; phylum Chordata; class Mammalia; order Rodentia; family Muridae; genus Hylomyscus; species Hylomyscus alleni. Next base: position 7,249 of record JADRCC010186330.1, read on the forward strand.
CATTCTGAATAATCTTATTTGAAAAGGGATTAGCAACATAAGGCATTTGAAAAGGAATCTGTTTTACTATATTCTATAAAATTCATATTTCATCTACCCCTTTATTCATATTAATCCACAGGAAATAACAGAGATATATTTAAAATTATAATTTATGAATGGAAAGACAGTTCTATGTAATACATATAATCATACTTATTTTTAAGAAAAATTCACCTTAGTTCATGAGAGTTGCAAAATTGTCACTATTATGTATTTCACTAGAAAGTAATGGATGTTAATATCGATATTTTCTGAAAATTTATAGTTGTCCAATTAACATTAATTAATTATTTTGTGTATGTAAATGAAAATATATAATGGAGAGATCTGATGTTTAAGACTTAATGTTTATTATTTTTATATTGTGAAACCCTTGTTTGAACTCCTATATTTGAAAAGAGAGAAAAATTATGCTGTGTTGATATTTACTACAAATATCTAGTTAATCTTCCCTAATATTTCAGCATTTAAAGTAAGAAATTAAAAAATGATAAGAATGACTGGAGAGATGGCTCTGTGGTTTAGTGGTTATACAAAATGATTATGTGTAGTATACTTATAGCAAGTATGAGAAATTATAACACAACTGTATTTGAAGATTTATTTCATTTCCAACAACCATAGCAGAAGCTCACAGGTGTCTGCTGTTTCAATTTCAGGGGGTATTTGAACCCTCATCTTGCCTCTATGTCAATTTGCATATATTGTGATTTACATATACATGCAAGCAGACACATATACATATAAAGTAAAAAAATCTTTAAAAAGTTAAACAACACATAAATAAAATATAATGAGCAAGTAATTATTTAAAAGCTCATATGCTTAAAATTCTACATTGATAATATCCACAATATTTAAATGACTTTGAAAAATTACAATTTGTATCAATTAATGTGCTAAATGATCTATTTATATTTGTTTGTATCCATAATACATTTCTATCACATATACAAAATGTCCTTTTTCATTCAGAATAAAACTTGAATATTGAACAAAATTTAAATTTATGAAAGTCTAACAATGTTTTATCATGTGCATAAGCTGTCAAATTTGGTGTTTCCATACTTTGGATGCTTTCTATGTATTCAAGATTGTATTTAATTAATAAATTGATGTTTAATATCAACTTGATTTTTTTTTTTAAAAAAAGTCATCTTTTCGGGGATCAGCAAAACAGCCCACTTTTAGTGTCTTCTATCTCGAGAACAAATGAGAATTCTTTTTCTTTAAACTTTGTTTTACAATATTTATTTAATAGTTAGAAATATATTTTGATAATAAACTTTTCTCTACCTCAAGTCCTCCCATATCTTAACTACCTCTCTTCCCACCCAACGTTATTTATTTTTTGTCTCTCAAAAAAAGAACTTAAAGCAAATAAGCAAACAAAAAAGTGTGCCTTAATAAAACAAACTCAAAACAAATAAATGATCCAGAAATCAACAGATTAAAAAGTACAGAAAGAAAACAAAATACATACACCAAGACAAGATTAATCCAAACAAAACAATACAAATATGGTGATCATTTTGTGCTGGCTATCTACACTATGCCATGGAGCCTACTCTGGAATGTGATTTATACACAAAGTCTGTTTTACAGCAGAGAAGCAATTTTGCCTTTCCTAGCAGATATCAATAGTAAACAGCTTCTTGGTTAAAAATAGGATTTTAAACAATAACATGATGCAGGAATGTGATGATCGTGTGTTATTGAAATCCTTATAATAATTTCCTCTCCACAGGAATGAGAATTCTTATTTCTTCAAAAATACATGAAAATTATTTTATGTCTATTAAAATACATAGGAACTTATAAGCAATATGAAAATTAGGTATCATTTATTATGCTCACAATTTAAGAAATGATTGAAAGTGTCAGACTGCATTTAAAGATATGCAAAAATGCAAAAATCCTACCTGTGCCTGGCCAAAATGACTGTTATAATTTTCATAGTAAATTTTCTTTTGAATAACTACTATCATGTATTTCAAATATTATCAGCTGATATATTTGAAATATGACACCTACCCAATTAGGTTTAACTTTTAAGAACATGCTACTAGTCCTAGTAGTATAATTAGCTGGCCCATATAATTACAGCTATGAAAACTTGATTTGCAAACAGAATTAATTTATTTTTATCGAGGAAGCAGTAAAGGATCACTTACTAGATTCAGGATCAGAGTTGCCATCCCCTTCAGTGCGGTTGTTTGGTGCAGCATGATCAAAATATTCTTCCTGAGGATAGCCAAGAGGCAGTGCATGGGATGTACTGGGAAGGCTGCCTGCATCCTGGTCTCCCAATCCACCATCACTGATGCTTTCCTGAGAGCCTTCTGGTAGGTGAAATGTGACACGTCTCTGTGACTGAAAGGAACAAAGAAAATTATAGGGTTTCAGTAATATTATGAATAAATGCTTAGGGCATCCAATTTATAAAATGTATTATTTCAGGTATCTGGCAAAGCTACATTAAAATTATCTTGCACTGTGAACAATTTCAGGCTTTTGTGAACAGCCAGATCTGTGCTCAAACCAGTTTCACCTGGCAGCAGAATTGCCTCTATTATATTTCTAAACAGAGGAAATCCAATGGCCTAATGGGCAGGGGCATGTTCTAAGCAAGAAACTGTTAGGCTTTATGCTGTTTGAGCATGCTGGAAAAATTTGACCATCATTTTAATATAGATTAACTTAGTGGTATTTGGAAACAATTTACATTTTGGATAACAAGAAAGAATAAATATAACACAGCTTTGTTATTTAGTCTGTGAGATTCCAGTGACTTGAAGCAGTGGTAACTTTATTTAATAATATATACTTTAAAATTAAAAATTTTAACATTTAGAATAAACATATAAGCAAAGTTTGTATTATAATTCATTTAATTTTATTCCGTTCTATAAAAGCAAAATCAGCCTCATACTATGGATAAATGCTGTGAAGAATTACAAAGATAAGTGATAAGACTTGTGGTACATGATAATAACAGCAAAATATAAAATGTCCAAACAAGATAGAACAAAAAAATATAGAACATAAGACTTTGAATGTAAGAAGTCTATGAATCTCGGAACAGAAATATGTCAACCAGATGCAGCACCATTTTAGTTCTCAGTAGTACTATTTTATATAG
>JADRCC010186338.1:1968-26746 GCA_019843855.1 Hylomyscus alleni
AGGTGATCTCATCCCCATCGGAAAAACAATATTAACTAGTCGGATACTTCAGAGCTCCCAGGAAGTATACCACCAACCAAAGAATATACAAGAATCAGTCCATGGTTCCTGCAAGGAATGCAGCAAAGGACTGCCTTACCTTACATCAATGGGAGGAGAGGCGCTTGGTCCTGTGAAGGCTCGATGCCCCAGCGAAGGGGATGCCAGAGGAGTGAGGCTGGAGGCCGGGTAGGTGGAGGAGCACTCTCTTAGAGGCAAAGGGGGGAAGAAGGAGGTCCTGTAGAGGGGAGGCCAGGAAGGGGGACAATATTTGAAATGTAAATAAATAAAATGATTAATAAAAAATCAGAAAAATTTTTACAGCAGAATATGATTTGAGTGTTAAGTGACTGCAGTTTTATTCTCTCCTCTTTTCCTGTTTATTTTATTGACACCCAAAAATTTTGTCTCTATCTTTTCCCTCCCTCAAAGATTTGGAAACCCATGATAGAGGTGTGGGGATGTGGAGCAGTGGGAAATTGTCAGAGCTAGAGGGGATGCTGAACACCATGAAAGCACAGCCACTAAATCAACTCAGCAGGGCTCACATCAGCTCACTGAGACTAAAGCTGCAAGCATGGGGGTCTACATGGGTCTGTCTGCACCAGGTCCTCTGCATGTATATTATGACTGTTAATTAGGAACTCCTAACAGTGAGAGCAGATATGTCTCTGACTCTTATGCCTTTTCTTTTGACTCTTTTCCTCATATTAGGAATACAGGATTGCCTTGTCCTGCCTCAGTATGAGGGCTTTTGCCTTGTCTTATTATTTCTTGTTTTGTCCTTGTTTGATATTTCTTGAAGGCTTATTCTCTTTTGAAGAGGAAATGGAAGGGGAGTGTATCTGGAGGAGAGGTGAGGTGGGGGTAGAAGGAGTGGAAGGCAAACAGTGGTTAAGAGGTATTGTATGACAAAAGACATATGTGTGTGTGTGTGTGTGTGTGTGTGTGTGTGTGTGTGCACTTGAGATGAGAGAGAGAGAGAGAGAGAGAGAGAGAGAGATGGCCTTATTCTATAACTCAGGCCATGGACTGAAATCTAATACTCTCAAGTGCTGGGTTGACAGGCATATGCCACTGTACCCTGTAACTTGCTTTTCTTATTTCAGTATTTAAAATATAAATTTCATATAATTAGGTTTTTCAAGTTTCTGTGATGAAAGTTTTTGGTAGTCTTAAAGAATTTAGTAATAGTTACTCACTTATATAATTTAGGCTTAAACATAGTAAAACTAGATATTTGCTATCTTAAAATTCATAAAGTAAGTGTTACAAACTTAGTACAGGAGTAGAAGTCAGCAGAAAGTTGAAAAGGAAATACTGGAATAGGTATTCCATTAGACTAAATTCTCCAGCTCCAAATAATTAGTACCTCATTTGAAATAATCTTTTTATATACTGGTTATAAATAGCTCATATATAACAATATAACATAGCTGTTCAGATGGAAACTTTCATTGGCCTACTACAATTACAAAAATAACAACGTCTTGGAGATACTTTCATCGTATAAATACTGAAGGAAATTGGTTACAAAACTGAGAGAATATAAAAAATAAAATAATATTCTCCAAAGCAGGCATATTAAATACATCTAAATCACTAGAACAATTAAAACATGGAACTCAGATTTGTTCTTCTTTTGCTGTTGGGACAACATATCACTCTGTAGTCTGTGTTAGCATGAACTTCATTATGTACTCCAGACTGTTTTCAAAGTCTTGACAATCCTGTCTCAGCCCCCTTAGTACTGCAGTTATATGGATGACCACATATAGACAAATCATAAAACACTTTCATTTTTGTCTGAATAACAACATCATCATTCCAGTGAAAAACTAGACTCTTTTGGGGAATATGCCATGCAAATGGAAAGACATAAAATAAAACGACATAAAATTTCAGATTAGCTTAAGTTTACATTCATTTAGTTCCTCCCACATGTACAAAATTTTAGTCTTTAATATATAATTATGAGTAGATGCTCATGTATTCATAGAAAAAATTTGATATATTAATGATAAATGATAAGAAAAAATACAAAGAAAAGTAAGCAAAATAACAATGAAAACAACAACAAAGAAAATATAAACATAAATATGCAAGACAAAGAGGAAAACTTGATATCTAGAAAAATAAAAAGACCATATCTAGACCATCTACCAAAATGATATGAAAAGATAATGTTCATAAATTTAGAATAATTATTTCTCAGCTCAAACTCATCTTTTTTTATTTTATTGAAAATAGAATTTTTTCTCACATAACATATCCTCTTTACAGTTTTCTCATTTATTGCTACTTCTTTTCTTTTTTAGAACAGTAGTATTTCATTTTACCCTAGGTCTTTGGGCTATAAAGTCTCTGGTTCTTGATTACCCAAGCATTGTCAGGTATGAGTTCATTCCCTTGGAATAAGCCTTAAGTCAAATCAGTTGATTACTCACATAAACTTTCTGCCACCATTGTCACAGCATATCCTATAGGCAGGACATGACTATATATTTAGCAAAGTTGTAGCTGTGTTCATGTCTATATTTCTCTTTTGGCAATGTGCAGAGTATATTCCTGTACCAAAGATGCTACAACATATGGGTGAAGGCTTTTTGTAGGCACCAGCTCAAATAGTGAATATTCAGTGAGTTTTATAGGTATTATATTCAGCAATGAGACCTTGGTGTCAGTTTGTGAATTGCAACCCATATATAGTCTTGGCAACAGCCTGTATTGTTTGGGGATTCCCATGGGTGCCCTTTGGCCAATATCTAAGCAAGACATAAATCACCTACGTTACTGAAAGCTACATTTAGTGACAAGAGATAACTAGGTATATAGTGATGCACATGTGTATAAGTAGGCAAACACACTCAGAGAGAGTAAATAAATATATACAACATTTAAAAAGATGGGCTTTGAGAACAGATAAATATATAAATAGATAACCTCCCTGTTTCCTTGTCCTGTGGGTTCTCAGGGAGAATTTGCTAGGGGTAGAGTCTTGGAAAAAGCAATGATTTAGAGAAGGGAAATTAGGAGAGTGAGATCTGTGTAATCTACTGTATATGGGAATGAAGAGAAGCCAAGGTTAGTGGTCTGTTGCAGAGCTAAAGATGAGAGTGAGGAAATGAATTTGGAAGAACAAAGCTGTTGATAATCTGCAGTGAATCTACCTGCTTTCAGGACTGGAGCGACCCAAGTGTTCTCAAAGCCCATCTTTTTAAATGTTGTATATATTTATTTACTCTCTCTGAGTGTGTTTGCCTACTTATACACATATGTATCACTATACACCTATTGCTTACAGCAGCCAGAAGAGGATTTTGGATACCCTAGAACAGGAGGTATATTCAATTGTGAGCAGCCCTGTGAATTCTGGGAACAAAATTTTGATCCCCTTTGGGAATAATGAGTGCACTTCAGCTGCTAAGCTGTCATCTCTCCAAGTCACCTCTATTTATCTTTCTACACTGTGATGCAAGATCTGAGGTTTTATTTCATTTTTAATTTTATAGAAAGTATATTCTTTTTTCATACAATATAACCTGATTAGTTTCCCTTCCCTCTACTATTGTGTGCATATCTAGATTCACTTTAACCTTTAATCTTGTATATTGTGTTGGCTAGGCATTTCCTGCAGCTACTAACTCTGTGAGTTTTCCTTTTCCTCTTTCATTTGCCTTGACATCAGACCTCAGTGTCGTTAATGCTTTTTTTTTATTGGTTTCTTACTCCTTTAAAAATGGGAATGAATAAATATCAAAATCTTAGTAGAGTTATAAGAAGATGGAATGGAGCAAATCTCTAATTAAGAGAATTAGAAAACCTTCTGAGGAAGTCTATTAGCTAAAGGAAAAAAAAGAAGAGGAAACAAGCACAACATTCACAGAACTTTCTCCAAATTGAAATACACAAATTTTCATGTTTAAAAAAAAGTATTAGGCTGTTTGACATAATACATATACATGATTTTCCAAAAAGAAAAAAGAAAAAGAAAAAGAAAAAGAAAAAGAAAGAAAGAAAGAAAGAAAGAAAGAAAGAAAGAAAGAAAGAAAAAGGAAAATAAGGAGTTGGATTTTAGAGAAAATCAACAAGTTAGACAAAACCCTATCCAAACTGCACAGAAGGGGAGATATAACCACAGACATCAGGGAAAACCAGAGAAGTTTTAGCTCAAGAAATAGTACTCAAAAAGTGAAAAGTCTAAAAGAAATGTTTAAAAATAACTTTTATATACCTGTAGCAATTGCCATCTCTGAAACTTACTGCTGAGTAAGCTCACTCTTTCTAGTTCTTTCTCATGTCTGACTGGCTGTTCCAACTCAACTGTTCTTGTTGAAACTCCTCTCCAAGCTAACTGATTCAATCTTGATTCTCTCAACTTCTCTATGAATAGCTCTGCTTGGCATCAAAATAACTCTGGCAGATTGTTCTAATCTGGCTCCTCCCTATTTCAACTGATTCTGCTGACCTGCCCTGAACTGCTGACCTCAACTCCAATGCACTGGACTACCCTCACTGCACTGAACCCCAAATGACTCAACCCTCAAACATCACTGCACTGAACTCAACTGCCTGAAAATAACTCCATGATTTAACTCAGCTCAGCTTAACATAACTGACTGAACTGAACTTGTTTTCTTTAATAATTTCTCTTTCCTGTGCTGCTCTCATGAGACTTGGACATATCCTATCCTCTCAAATCTTTCTTTTATTTGTCACTTTGAATGTCTATCAATTAGACGCCATTTTTTGCAATCAAAGGTGTATAAAAAGGCATGCCTGTATTCCAGTCAGAGCAGCCATACTGCTGGATTAAAATTTCTCTACAGAAATGAAAAATTTTCTCAATAAATACCACTTACTAAAGTTCAATTCAGATCAGGTAAACAATTTAAATAGACTTATAACCTCTAAGGAAAGAAAAGTAGTTATTAAAGTCTCCCACCAAAAAGTTCAGGGTCAGAAATTTTTAACACAAAATGCTAGCAGATTTTTAAAGAAGAGCTAATACCAAAACTCCTCAAAATTTTCCAGCAAGTAGAAACAGAAGGAACACAGCCAAATTCATTGTAAGGTCCATAGTCACCTTGATACTCAAATTACACAACTACTCAAGAAGGAAAGAGAATTACAAGACACTTTCCCACATGAACATTGTTGCAAAAACACTCAATATAATACTGGCAAACTGAATCTAAGAACACATAAAGAAGATGATCAAGAAGCCTTCACCCTAGAGATACAGAGTTGGCTCCACATATGAAAATCTGTCAATATAATCTACCATATAAACAAACGGAAAGAAAAAAAGCCATATGTTCATCTCATTAGATACTGAAAAAAAGACATTGACAAAGACTAATGTCCCTTCATAAAATTGTCCAAAAGAGAGCAAGCATAAATGGCACATGCCTAAACATAATAAGGTCAATTTACAGCAAGCTGATAGTCATTATCAAATTAAATATAAAGAAACACAAAGAAATTCCACTAAAATCAGAAACAAGACACATCTGTCCACTCTCTCCATATATATCCAATGAAGTATTTGCTAGCTGGAGCAATAAAACAACTAAAGTAGACTAAGGGAGATAAAAATTTCAAAAGAAAAAGTCAAAATATTGTAATTATCATATGATATGATAGAATACATAAGTGACCTCAAAAATTCCACAAGGTAACTATTACAGGAGATCAACACCTTCAGTGAAGTGACTCGATACAACATTAACTAATATACATATATATTAGTTACATATATATGTATATTAGTTAATATACTTTATATATGTATATATTAACTAATATACATATATATACATATATAAAGTATCCCCATATGCAAATGAAAAATGAGCTAAGAAAAAAAATCATGGAAAATCAAACTTCACAATAGCTACAAATAATATAAAATATCTCATGGTAACCCTGACCAAGCAAGTTAAGGACGTCTACAGCAAGAACTTCAAGCCCTTGAAGAAGGAAATTGAAGCTGATATCAGAAGATAGACATCCAATGCTCGTGAATCAGTAGGAATAGTAGTAGCAAAGTAAAAATGTCCATCCTACTAAAAGCAATCTATAGATTCAGTGCATCTTCATCAAAATTCCAACACAATTCTTTGCAGATATTGAAAGAACAAATTTCAATTTTACATGGAAAAAAATTAACAGACCATATGAAGTTCAAGAAGAAGGAAGATCACAGTGTGGATACTTTGGTCCTTCTTAGAAGGGACATCAGAACACCCATGGGAGGAGACACAGAGACAAAGTCTGGAGCAGAAACTGAAGGTGATGGCATCTAGTGACTGCCCCACCTGGGGATCCATCCCATATACAGTTACCAAATCCAGACACTATTGTGGATGCTAACAAGTGCTTGCTGACAGTAGCCTGATATAGCTGTCTTCCTGAGAGGCTCTGCCAATGCCCGACTAATACAGAAGTAGAGGCTCACAGCCATCCACTGGACTGAGCACAGGGTCCCCAGTGAAGGAGCTAGAGAAAGGACCCAAGGAGCTGAAGGGTTTGCAGCCCCTTAGGAGGAACAACAATATGAACCAACCAGTACCCTCAGAGCTCCCAGGTACTAAACCACCAACCAAAGAATGCACAAGGAGGGACTGAAGGCTTCAGTCTCATATGTAGCAGAGGATGGCTTTGTGGGGTATCAATGAGAGGAGAGGCCCTTGGTCTTGTGAAGGCTTGATACTCCAGTGTAGAGAAATGCCAGGACAGGGAAGCAAGCAGGAGTAGGTGAGCTGGTGAGCAGGGGGAGGGAGGAGGATGGGATAGGGATCTTTCAGGAGGGAATTGAGGAAAGGGGATAAATTTTGAAATGTAAATAAAGAAAATATCTAATGAAAAAAGAAAAAAGAAAAACAAGATAGCAAAAATGATCCTGAATAATAAAAAACATCTGGAAGTATTACTATTCCTGATTTCACATTATACTACAAAGCAATAGTAATAAAAATTGCATGCTATTGGTATAGAAACAGACAGGTAGATCAATGACACTGAATTGAAAATCCAGAATTAAACCCATACACCTATAAATACTTGATTTTTGACAAAGAAACTAAAATCATACAATAGGAAAAAAACTGTACCTTCAACAAATGCTACTGTTCTAACAGGATGTCTGCATGTAGAAAAATGCAAATAGATCCATATATCACTGCACAAAACTCAAGTCCAAGTGGATCAAAGACTACAATATTAAACCAGATACATTGAACCTGATGGATGAGAAAGTAGGGATAGTTTTTCATTGGCAAAGGAGACAACTTCATGAACAGAACACCAACAGCTCAGGCACTATGACGCACAACCTCATGAAACTGAAAGTTTTCTGTAAAGCCTTCAATAGGACAGAATGGTAGCTGTCTTAGTCAGGGTTTCTATTCCTGCACAAACATCACGACCAAGAAGCAAGTTGGGGAGGAAAGGGTTTATTCAGCTTACACTTCCACATTGCTGTTGATCACCAGAGGAATTCAGGACAGGAACTCAAGCAGGTCAGGAAGCAGGAACTGATGTAGAGGCCATGGAGAGGTGTTCCTTACTGGCTTGCTTCTCCTGGCTTGCTCAGCCAGCTCTCTTACAGAAACCAAGACTTCCAGGCCAGGGATGGCACCACCCACAAGGGGCCCTATCCCCTTGATCACTAATTGAGAAAATGTCCCACAGCTGGATCTCATGGAGGCACTTCCCCAACTGACACTCCCTTCTCTGTGATAACTCCAGCCTGTGTCAAGTTGACACACAAAACCAGCCAGTACAGGAGCCTACAGAATGGAAATAGATTTTCACCAACTTTACATCTGACGGAGGGCTAATATCTAAAATATATAAAGAAATCAAGAAACTAGACATCATCAAACTAAGGTTTGGGGCATAAACAGATAATCACAAAAGGATGATAAACAGTTAACAGAATATTCCACACCTTTTGCTTTTCAGGAAATGCAAATCAAAATGACTCTGATGTTCCATCTTATACTTGTCATAACAGCTAAGGTCAAAAATACAAGTAATAGCTTATGCTAGTGATGATTTGAAGCAGGGGAGCAAGGGAAACACTCCTTCATTGCTGGTAGGAGTACAAACTTGTACAAGCACTTTGGAAATCATTGCAGTGGTTTCTCTGAAAATTGGTAATCAACCTCAAAACCCAACTGTATCATTTTTGAGAATATACCCAAAGGATGTTCCATCCTGCTACAGGGACACTTGTTCAACCATGTTCATTGTAGCTTTATTCATAATAGCTAGAAACTGGAAACATCCTAGTTATCTCTAAACCATAGAATGGATAAAAAATTGAGGTAATTTTCATAATGTAGTGTTAGTCAGCTGCTAAAAATAATATCATGAAATTTGCAGGCTGGCTGGAGAGATGGCTCAGTGGTTAAGAGTACCAACTGCTCTTCCAGAGGTCCTGAGTTCAATTCCCAGTAACCACATGGTGGCTTACAACCATCTGTAATGGGATCTGATGCCCTCTTCTGGTGTGTATGAAGAGAGCAATGGTATACTCATATACATGAAATTTGCCAGCAAATGGATGGAACTAGAAAAGAAAATATCCTGAGTGAGGTATCTCAAACTCAGAAGCACAAGCATAGCCTGTATTCACGTATACATTGATGTTAACTGTAAAGTAAAAGATATTAATGCTACAATCCAGAGACCCAGAGAGACTACACAAACTTTAGGAGGGCTCAAGGCCTGGACACATGAATGTTCCTGGTAAGGGGAAATAGAATAGATATTGTGGGTGGATTGAGGGTGGATAGAGATGGGAACAGGAGTGATTGTGTTTGGGAAAGATGGAAGAAGAGGGTAGTTGGAAAGGCAACTAGAATGTTTGCATGGGGGGCATATTTTGGAGGTGGGGTAGAGACCTATTGCAATGGAAATCTCATGGAATCCATAACTGTGATCCTAACTAAATCCATTATTGCAGGATATTTGATCACATTGTGAACTCCGAGATTGTGAACTGAAAAAATCCTATTTCTTATTGTGGTATGGCTCAGCCCTACCAAATACGTTTAATCCAAGTGCTTTTTGTAGATGAGTAGTTGTGGTGTGGATCAGTCCTATCATGTTCCTTTTGAAGCCAAGACCTTTCTATAAACAAAAACTAAATAAAGTCAATGATAGATCAAGAGGCTGAGCAAGTAACCTGTTGAGGGGGAGTGAACATAGGAAAGCCCAGGGAAAGGAAAGGAAGGTATCTGAGTTGAAGTGTATTTAAGACAGTGTGGAAAAGGGTATTTGAAACAATGGAAACACAAGAAGTGAAAAATAAAGGATCTATCACTTATGACATGTAGCCCTAGAATACACACTGTGGTTATATGAGCTATGTTCATATGTGCATACTTTCTCTCTGTGTGTATTGTTACAGATTCTAAGAGAAGATAGAAAAATTTAAAAATACTAAATTACTAGCACATGTCTACTGAAACTTGTTTGATGATGTTTTAAATAAAAATGACTGTATATTCATATATACTATGTTGAATTATAGATATATGTATATGCATAACATTATACCCTCTTTTTTTCTCTCTCCAGATAAATGTCCTTGGTCTTTTCTACTTTGTGGATTCTTCTTTTTTACACCTTTTATCCTCCTGATTTAATCTTCTATCATTAGATAGCAAAGAAAGGAAAAGAAGAAAGAAAAAGATATAAATCCTTGAATCATATTTATTTCTTCTTTCTTATTTGTGCATGACCACTAACGAACTGCATCCAACCATTCTGAATGACCAATAATCTATACCCTCTGAAAATTTACCAGAATTCCAAATGTCCTACAATCACAGTCACTATCTGCAGCTGGTAAAAACACATCTCTGCTTGAGCATGAGGCAAATCATAGTTGACTGCTGTGGACAATCCAAAACAGCCCTCCATTCTTCTGCCTGCATTTTTTTAAAGAAACAAAAATTCCAAAATTCTTACTACATTAAAACAGGGTAATTAGTCTAATATATTTACTTTTAGGTCAGAAGAATGGGACAATGGAGAGGAATGTAATATCTCTATATTTTTGCTTCCAACTTTGCAAATGCATTAAGTTTGTTATATACATCAATGATAAAATTGCCTTAAAAATAGTAACTCTTTATTACCAGCTATTTATTACCATCCAAAGCATGTGTTTTGGAAAGAAAGCCACAGGCCATTTCTACAGATTTGCAAGACATCCAACGGAATAATACTTAACTGCTAAGATGCTTTATCAGCATTCATACTGACAGACAGAAGCTCTAGAACTTGAGTGGTACAGTCTTTCATGCAAACTAGTCACACAATAAAAGTCAAGTGCTCTAATGAGGAATGTTACTCTTTCTTCACAGCCTTTACTTGTGATGCAGAACACATATGCAATTTGTATATGGTTTATCATCCAATTCAATATTCTTCAAGTAAGCAAAAATATTACTTACATGAGTATCAAATAATACTGTGGTCATATTTATTACATTTTAAAAATCCTATTTACAACAAGTACATGAGAAAGAAACATTCAGTTTTGCTGAAAGATTCATTTTTCAGAATACATAGATTAAGAAGGTAAGAATAATAATGCTATATGTTCTAAAATTAAAGGATGAGACAAGAAAGTTACAGTCCTTGGCCTTTATCAATTCACAGTATATTGCTCAATAACAAATATTTACGTATCATTTTCTTTTACTTTTAAAAATGGTTCTGCTAAACAGTGGTGGGTCTTGCCTTTAATCCCAGCACTTGAGAGGCAGAGGCAAGTGTATGTCTGAGTTGGAGGCCAGCCTGGTCTATAGAGTGAGTTCCAGGACAGGCAGGGCTATACAGAGAAACCCTGTCACAAAAAAAAAAAAAAAAAAAAAAAAAAAAAAAAAAAAAAAAAAAAAAAAGAAAAAGAAAAAAAAGAAAAGAAAGAAAGAAAGAAAGAAACGTTCCATTATCTTCACATGGCAGAATATGAGGAATTTATTAACTTGTCAAAAGTAAAATAATTATAAGTGATAATATAGAGATTTAAACTTAAATTTACCTTACCCAGTTGTAAATTTTCAGGTAGTAGAGATTACATAAATTACTTTCAGAAATAATTGTTTCAAGGTTTTATGTGCATTAAATGTTAACAGACATTGTCCTATGATTAACCCTCTCTATTACTATTTGACATTTTAGCAAACTTAATGAAACTCAGTGCACTGATTTGATTATGTCTGAAATTTAAGATATATTTCTCTGAAGAATGGTGTTAATGCCAGCAGTTGCAATACACTTCACTTTCTCTGTCCTGAAAGTTCAAAATGCTATTACACAATATTTTCATTTTCTTACTATTCTATTTAAAGTGCTAATAAAAAGAGAAACTTAGAATTTTGGAATCAAAAGGAATATTTGGTATCATATAGTTCAACTGCAAATTGTTCTAGTAAAGAGCAAAACAAGATGTAGAGAAATTAAGTAACTAATGAGAGATTAGTGTTCATGTAAAAGCAATGTAGGGTTTAAGTGTACTTGATCTCTGTCTTGTCGTATATGAATGCATAAGGAATACTGAGAAATCACCATGCAGATTCAGTTTCATTACTTTCCTGGCTCTTGTTTCATAACTACTTATTAATGCTCTGTTTTTAATAAAATCTCATGCAAGTTTATTTTAATATAAATTTATTTAAATGACTTTGAACACAGCATGTTCTTGGGTTTCACCCTCCTATCAAACTGCTCTGCCATTAGACAGCCAAGTTTGATAACCATATTATTTAGGACTGATTCTTCATGTGTTTGTAGGGGGGAAAGTCCTAGCAATCTTTGGTGTTGTATCACCCCCTATAAGAGGATTAAGAGCTGTCACCAACGTTAGAGTCTAGTTTCTTAGCTTGTGGATCATTTCTGTGTTGGCCTGACTGCACAACACAGAGTTTTATGTGAAGGAAAGTGAAGTATCACCCAGTATCTTCACTGAATATAACATTCTTCATCACAATGAGTGATGATTAGACATTCAAATCAAAATTGTCATGGCTGTTTCCAACACTAATAGCAATGTGAATCCCCATGATGTGAGAAACAACCATAGTCATTGGTTCACAATGAGTAGGGCCAACTTTGCCTTGCATGATGCTGCTTCCTGGTTAATTTTTAGATGATATCAGCTCCCTTAGACCTGTTCAAGGATAAGAACTAAAAAAAAAAAAAACAAAACAAAACAAAACAAAAAAAAAAACGAGTATCATTTGCTATCTTCATCAGATTACAGGAGGAAGTATTCCTGGTCCTATGAAGCTCTGCCAGAGTACCATGAGCATGCAGAGCCTAAAATTTATTTGAAGCAGTGACAAAAGACAAGCCTGTGTGTGAAGCTACTTTTGCAGTCTTTTCTGTGAAGCATATAATGTTTAAGCCAGTCCCAATAGCAGTTCCTCCAGCTGTAAGCTCATAGACACTTGCCATGGCAGCTTTGATTCTTGGCATTGCATATTGGATATGTTGCACATAACCAGTAATGCTGGTCAAAGATTAAGTGGAATAAAACCCTGTGTGAGAGTTCATCCAAATTTTATGATTAGTTCCAATTCTGGATTTTGCAATGATCACATCATGCGGCTTATGAAGTTCTGGTAACGTGACCCTGTGAACTTCCACCAAAGCAGCAAATGTACATGGCTGTGGGGAAAGTATAATTGGAGTTCTGGATTTTATTAGTATGATCACTAGGGTACACCCACTGGCTTCTTGCTGCCAAATTCACCTGTTAAGATTTCAATTGGTCTATTGCTAAGGTTCATGTTCCAGTGATCTGTCATACCACAAAAAGAAAGTAATCACTCAATTTACCTTCACTTACCTCATATGCTGCCTTCATTATTGCACTCACTAACAATCTTAGGATAAAGACCATAATCCTGATTTACTTCAAAAGCATCTCATATCAAGATGCCAACAGTTTTAATGACTGAAATTGGTATCTGTTGTACCCTTAATCTGAAAGTTCATTGTAGATCTCATGGTCTTGGCATCACAATACTTATCAGTTGTGACCTTCATTTCACTGATGGTATCATAGTCAATGTGGAAGAGATTTCAACTTGCAAGTTGAACAGTGTTTAGGTGCTAGCACAGAAGGACATACATGGCTCCCAAGCCCCCATATGAGGCCTATCTGCCTAGAGTAGGTATAGGAGTACAATTAGTATATGGTGCTGAGGCACGTGGATTGAAGGCTAAGGTAAGGCCACAACCCCACATCAAATTATGATGCATTTTTAAAAGTATTTAGTAAGAACCCAGGAAAATATTCTATGAGAACATATGTATGATTAGATAAGTATCACTTGAGTAGTAATAAATTAATTTTAAAGTTTAATAACCATTAAAAGTACTATGTAATATTGAAAAAGCAATTATCTCTACATAGAATCCCAAGACAAATCATTGAAGAAACTTCAGAATTATAGCATTTGGGAATATTAAGCACATGAAAATAATATATATTTCAAGGATATAAACGTTATAGGATGCAACAAATATAGTTACTACTCATAGTATTATGTGATGAAAAGGAAATTGGGGTATATATTGAAGTAAATGTCCATGAAACAACATTTTAAATAAAAAAAAATATGAGACATTGCACATCCTGCTTATTTGAGAAGTATCTTTGAGGTTATTGTATGAGTTCCAAAAGTCAATTAAACCATACAAATACCTTTTAATATGTTCTAATATAATAAAATTATTTCTTAGTAGGTAATTATAAGCAATGAATGATAAATCAATAGACAATGGAAGAAATTAGCACAAAGCCTTTGTCATAGGCCGGTATCACTGTCTTCAACTTTCTAATCTATTAAACCTTGAGCCAAAATATCATCCTTTCTTTATAAATTACTCAGACACTGATGTTCTGTTATGGAATCAAAACACAATCTCAGAAATGTGAAGAGGTTGATGTCTTGTCTTAGGGTCCTATAAATATGCCTAAAGAATTCAGGTGATTGCCAAGGCTATTGGTTGTTTTTCAAAACATGACAGTAAAATTCTAACAGAGATCACAATGAGCTAGGGAGTGTGGCCTCCCCCCGGAACACCCCCAAACACTTCCCTGCCAGGGAGCAGCCTGGGTCCCAGGTCCCTGTCCTACAGGATGCTAGTAGCCAGAGCCCTAGGGCAGCCACCAGCTGGCTATGCTGAGATTCTCAAACAACTCTTTCTCCCCTCACCCCCCACACCCTAAAGATGCGCTTAGATGACAACAGTCTCGAGCGTGGTGGCCTCCAAGACTCTACTGGTCCTCTATTCTCCAGGATCAGGGCCAGAGAGAAGCCCCAGCTAAGCCTCCCAGGACATCTCTGGCTGGAATGGCAGCCACCTGAATGCCAATGATGGTGCTTCAGGGCCTCTGAAGCTTGAGACAGTAAGTTGCACAAGAACACTTGACCATCCCTGGGAGGGGACAGCCCCATGAATGAGCCCTCAGAGGAGCCCTCAGATCTGAATGAACAGAAGCCTCAATAGGCCTGGATGATGATGAGTTAAGCCCGGTATAGCAGCAAGAGGACGAAGATTGCTAGGCCACATGGGTCTTTCTTCTATCAGAGAGAAGCAGAGACAGGACAACCTATGTGGAGATTCGAAAACACTGGTGAAGACTTAATTACCCAGTGCAGTAGAAGGACTGTGTACACAATGTGAACAAGCTGCTCTCAACCTTCCTCTTCCCCAATCCTTTAAAGAGACTTTTTACTAAATCTGGGAATTTAGCTGTAGAGATTTATCACATAGAGTAAAGTAGAATTAGGAGATCATGTATGTACCCAGTCATCATAAAAAGAAAATTGTAGATATGTCTTCTACAAATGACTTTGAATGGAACCATGTAGTCCTCCTCTAGAAAGACCCAGGAGCCACACTCATTCTTGTTTGTTCAGTAGGTTAGATGACCCAGCAGGAGGAAGAAGAGGTCTAGACACAGACTGGTCATGTGAAGGTATCTTATCTCTGTTATTTTTATTTGAATGTATTGTATATGCATTTTATTCCTCATTTCTTACTGCTCCCCATGTTTGTGTGTGTGTGTCTGTGTGTGTGTGTGTCTGTGTGTGTGTGTGTCTGTGTCTGAGTGTGTTTGAAAATCCCATGTTTTTTGGAAATGACTTTCTAGATGCTCTGAAGTGCCTGACTTCCGGACTCCTTATTTTATAAGAAGTAATAAAACATTATGTAAATATGTTTTTGTTAGGATTCATTGAAAGATTGTTAGGGGAAGAAGAGCCAAATCTCTCCCAAGTTGACTACATTGTGTTTGTTCCCTCACTCCCATGAGAAGGAAATTCAGTTTTCTAAGCCATTGTGATCCGTGAGTGAAAAGGAAGCACTGTCCCATTTTGTTTGGTTTCCCTGTGTACACAGTGTATATAAAGGACAAAGGAGTATGCATTGACAACATCTAGTAACTCCAAATGTTAAAGTGGTTGCCAGTGTATGACAAAGTAGAGTTAGTAGAACACTACTTTTCTTTTAACTTTTTGTGTTAAAGAATAAATTATTCTTGTTACATGTGTGCTGTTCATTGGACTGATGTGTACATAGCGGACAACAGTCCTTACTTGAAACATCTGGTCTATTTAGATATTTAGAAGTGTCCAAGTATGTTAAATGTAGAGGTAGTAAAATATCACTTTGTAAATATCTTTTTGTTGAAATTCATGAACCGCTATAATTTAGGGGTATAGTGATGAACCCCTCTGAACAATATTGTCTGTACTTGCTTAGCAGTTTGGAGGAAGTGCTGGGAAGCAACAACAAAGTTTATATAATAGTGTGTGTATATGAGACCTTTTCAGACACCATTTCAATATACTTTGATTTTGTTTTGCTGTATGTCTAAAATTTTCAACATTTAGACTCTAGATGTTAAAGAGGTAGTCAATGTATGACAAAATCGTAAAATTAGCACATGGTAAATTAGTATGCTGTTAAAATTCATAGAAAATTGTTCTGTAAATTACTTGGGGATAGGAATATATTCAGCTGATTCTAAGCATTGCTGTGCCTATATTTGTATACAGGTTTGAAGGCAGAGAAAAGGGAGTAGAAAGTGGATTGAAGCCCAAATGGTTATATTTAGAAGGTATCTCTGCTAATAACCATTGGTTTGCATACAGTTTTATTTACCAGTGCCATGTGAATAGCCGATAAGTTCTTACATGAAATATCATCGTTCTCGATATTTGAAAGTATTTGACACATTTAAAGGTATAGCAGTACCTTTAAATAATAATTTTATGTAAATAATATTATTTAATTAATAATATTCAATAATATCATTTAAATAATATTTTATGTAAATAATATTTAATTAATAATATTAAATAATATCATTTAAATAATATTTTATGTAAATAGTTTTTAAAAACTTGAAAAATAGTGTGTGTGGTAAGAGAATGGTTAACCCAACTCTGAGAACAATATACTAGCTGTACTTGTTCATTGGATTGAGGAGGTGGGAGGGAAGAAACTGCAAAAAGATTCCATTAGTGTGCTAGACATTTCTAGTTTACCCATCACCCTATATATTATGTGCATCTTATGTAACTTTGCTATACTCTATATATTGTACATACTGGACTAATGAGTCCTATGATATTAGTCTCTTGGTATTAGAGAGTTTGCCAATGTGTGACAAAATAGAGTTAGTAAACTCATATTTCATACTGAGTTAGTTCATAGCAAGAGTGTCTTCTAAAGAGTTGTGAAAGTGTATCATCCAAGTGACAGGAAGCTGAGTCACCAGATACGGGAGAGAGGCTGAAGGGAAAAAAGGTTGGAGACCAGAATTCTTTCACCAGAAGATGCTTTGAGATCTAATCATTGTTACATGTGTTACATGTGTGTGGCTTCAAAACTACTGTGTATATAAAAGACAAATTTATATCCTGATCTAAAACATATAGTTGTTCTATGTGTTTAGAAGTGTACAATTATGTTAAAAATAGACATAGTAAATAATACATGTTGTGGATTCTCCTGTTTAAACTGATGGTGAAATGCTGTCTTTTGCACTAAAAAGAGAAAACCACTTCTGAGCAATGCAGCCTTGCTTGTGTGGGTTTTGGAGAGAGAAAGAAATTAAATGAATGAAGAGCCTAATGCTAATATAAGTTTGGTAATGCAAAAGTGACCATTGTTCCTTATATCTGTGCATCTTACTTTGCAATATATAGGAGACATATGTCCAAATTTGCAGCACCTAATCTTCCCAGACAGCAAAGAGGTGCCAGTGCGTAACAAAGTAGTTAGTAAAAAGTTGTGTTTGTAAATTATGTGAAAATTTGTAGGGAAAAAAAACTCTTCTTAAAACCACTTATGGCATGAAATTGTTAATATCACCCCAAAACATGACAGTTGCATCTGTGTAGCCCCCAGATGCAAGAGGGACTAGACCAGAACCTTGCTGTTTAGAAGACAGTTTCTGAACACAGCCTTTGTTAGGTGTGCAATGTATTCACTGCAGTGCATACATGCTGGGGAAACTGAGGTGCTTATTGGTAATATCTGGTCTCTAGACTTTTTAAGTGCATAATAGACCATGATGTAGTACTGCATGTCTTTAACACTAGGCTGAGACAAGTGATTCTCTGCGTTCTGGGTCAGCCAGGGCTATGTAGACTGTCTGAAAACAGTAAGAAAGTATGCACAATGGACTGGGAGGGTGGCTCAGCATGCAAAGGTGCTTGCCACCAAGCTGGTGACCCAATTTTGATTTCTAGGATCCACATGATAAGAGAAAAGTAATTCACAACTTGTCTTTTAGCCTCCAAACAAGTGTAGTGGCACACATGTGCACATATGCATACACTAATATATAAATGTAAAAAGTGCACAACATGATAAAATAGAGAGCTGACATCACATTTTAAGATTGCTTTGTTATTTCATAGGAAAGGTCACATTGGGGAAATGGAGGTTAAATTTGATCTTTGAGCAGATGCTGTTCCCAGGTGGTGGAGGTGGGCTAGGGGAACGATTAGTGATCAGAAAAGGGCACTGAAGCTGATGGTTCATTCAGGTTATCTAGCCATTGTTTAGGAGACCATTTCAGTTAGTGTTGCCAGGCATTGGAGGTAAGTCCCAGTGCCTAAAGGATGTTAGAATTAGGAAAAGAATCACTAAAAGTCCTGCTAGTCTTTTGCGAGGGCTGTCTTCTGGGCATGGCCTTTGTTAATCCTCTCATTAGCATTATCAGCACTTAGGAGTTGTGCAGAGGAGAGGATGGATGAGGGAAAGACTTTGCTAGTACCACTACATCCAGAAGACAATTCACAGCTGTACTCAGGGTTCCATCTGTGCATTTTGGTAAAATACTTGTGCTCAAAATTGTGCACGAAGTTCACTTCTCATCATCTGAACTTTGTAAAGGTCCTAAAGGAGAGCACATGATTAAAAATATAGCTACTGGATATGATAGAATTGACAAAGAGGGTTACTCTTGAACGTGAAATTGTTAAGCCATGTCTGGACAATGTGAGGAAATTCATGTTGCTAGCTGACTGGAGTGGCAGAGAGGTTAACAGGATGATGTCTGCAGCTGTGTTAAGACTGTCATCCTGAGAGCCCCTGCTGTAAGCAGGTGCATCATCCAGAAGCTCTGTGGAAATAATTTGTTGAGCAAGAATATTCCTTCTTCTACATATGCTAGTATATAGATCTGATGATAAGCTTAGGAATGCTGTACTTAGTGTGGTCTGTTGCTTTGTGTGTTCTTGTGAGCTGAGCACTGAGGGAATGCAGACTTTAATTGTAACTTTGCCAGTAAGTGTCTCAAGAGGCCTGCTGCCATTTTTGTCTTCTATGAATATTTTTTTCAAGGAAGACATGATTACAATTTTGTCTGACATATTAAGATGGCATGGTATATTCTTGGTTATCAAAATACTAGTGGGGTATGCAGTTTACAGTTGGTGAATATTCACAATGTGAGGAAAAACATGGTACATACTATATAATCTCAATTACCTAAGTGTATGTAGACTTGTAGAATCTAGAAGGACACATCAAGATGAGCTGCTTGTGCCTGGGTGACTTTGTTCCTGCCTTTTTGTGTTTTGTTTTCCTGTAATGTACATATTAAAAAATAAAGAAACGTTTCTTTTAAAAGCTTTTTAAAAAACATGACAGTAATGTCCTATTGCTGATATCGACACCTACATTTCTCATTAAACCTAGAGCAGTTGTGCTAGCATCAACTAGAGCCTTCACTGCTACTAACTACTGTTTATGGTACTGGAAGTTACTCTGTATGCTACGGGAGGAGAAAGGTAAACACCAACCCAGCCACAAACCCTTAACTCCACAATACAAACGGTCTGTATGGTATTCTGGTGCAACAGTGGCAAAAATATGTGGGAATGAACAACTGTTATCTGATTGGATTTAAATTGGATTAAGTTCTGTGAGATGAAATGTGCCTGACACTTTTCTAGTAGCCAAGAACCTAAGACTAGACAGGCCATAATCCCAGGGGAAAACAAAGTGCTACTTACTGTTTTACTAAAGAAGCACAATAAAATAACTATAGCATTCTGCTATACGGATATATCAGTGTTTCAATCAGCCAGCATCAGAGAAGCTTCCTTCTGCAGAAGGTGGGAACTAATAGAGTGACCCACAACTGGACAATGTGCAGAAATTGAGAGACTTTAGAAGACTGAGTAATAAATTTGATGTCTTCATAAAAGCCCTTCTCTCAAGTTTCAGAGAACCATGTAGAAAAATTTCAAATCCCAGTGAGGATAAAGAACACCAAGGAAATAGGAAACAGTGCCTTCCAGATATAACAGTACTGACTAGAATAGGAAGTCATAGAGTCTGCGTCAGAATGTACAGAATCTAAGCCAGATAGGATCCCAGCACTGACAAGGAAAGCAGACAAAGGTTCTTACTTGGTTAGACTCCTATCCCTGTTAAACACTCTGAAAGGAAAAGTTCATTTCTGCAACAAAGTCTTACTAGGTATACAAACCACATATCCAGGAGTAGTTGGCCAATACAAAACAAACTCAGTGGTATTTTTAGATATTTTACTTCATTTCTTACTGAATATGATGGGCATTAAAAAAAAAAAGTACCAGTCTTTTGCTGAAATATTATTGTTTCTAATTTGGGGATTTTATGTTTTGTGTGTTTGTGCATGAGTATCTCTCTGTCTCTGTCTGTCTCTGTCTCTGTCTCTCTCTCCCTCTCCCCCCCTCTCTCGATGTGTGTGTGTGTGTGTGTGTGTGTGTGTGTGTTTGTGTGTGTTTCTAAGGCTTTTTCTTCTTTTTTCTTTTTCATTTGGTTTTTTTACTTGCATATTTGTTTCCTTAAAAAGAGAGAAAGAATTGAATGGGTAAGGAGGTGGGATGATCTGGGAGGAGATTATGGGAGAAGAGACTGTGATTAGAATATATTGCATTAAAACTTATTTTTAAAAATGAACAAACAAACCTTGGTTACATTCTTTTAATGTCAAATATGGTCACATCATTTTTAAGCCTAGGGAGAATCAAAACACTGTTTAACATCTAACAGTATTCCCTGTAAGAATGAAATTACCTATTAATAATTGAAACATAGAAATTGCCAAGTCCATCGCCCAAAGATCCAAAAAGATATCAAGTTTATCAAACTCAAGTAATATTTGTTTCATGAATAACTTCTCTTAGTATGTGAGTAACAGAAAACTTTCTCAGTTCTTTCATTATCAAAATGTTCTCCATTCCTATAAAATTACAAATAAAAAGTAGACCTACTTCATTTTTCACAACCTTCATTAAAATATGGTTAATTTCACTTATACAAGCAAAGGAGAACTGTAATTAATTCTAAGGAAAACTCACTAAGAAAAGTTTCTGGGGCTGATACAGGTGTATACTCATAGGTGTGTGTACATAAGTAATTATATATTTATACATTATATTTATTTGTTTGAAATATTTTCTATTTCAATAAGCAGCCTGTGGGAAGAAAATCTTTACTATGTATTTGCTTCTAATATTTTATATGTGTTGGAGTGAGACAAGTCTGTTCTAAATAATTTATCTGCTTCCATACATGCTGATACATTGATATCAGATTAATGTGCCAAATAATAAATGTCACCATTCACAAATTATAGAAACAATTATTATTAGAATTTTTTGAAAGTATTAACTTCAAAATCATATTTCTTGACTCTGATCATTGATCAATAAATATATTCAGAAAAATTTAAATATATAACTTCAAAGTTGAAATAGAATAGCCAAAGGATTTATAAGTTGACAGTATATTTATAGATTGAAGGATAAAGATAAATAAATTTAGATAGATAATATATTTCATTTCTTTAGTCTCTTTTCTATTGATGACTGATAATTTGACATGGTCTTTCAGTCCTAATACTAAGGCATAAGGAAATATGTCTCTTTAATGAAAGAAAATTGTAAATAATCTTAATCTATCTATGGAATTCTACTTGCAGAGTACATAGAAATGAGCAGTTTTAACAAGTGAAATATACTTTTGATTCTGAGTGCAAACATATATACCCATGCTATGTTACTTGAGTAGATAAGACTCCTAGGTCTTGAACCATATGCTGTGGTGATGGATCTAATGTTTTATAATGAGTGCTAAGTAATAGTTACTGTATATCTTCATTTGCATTAAGTTGTTTTATGATAGAGTAATAAGAAACTTATGTTAAGTTTATTAGAGGAATAGTAGATTTAAGACCTCCAGACTTTTCTCCAACTGTTAACTGAAATAAAATTTCTTTGTGAAGAGAAAAATAAATGTATTTCAATTAAGCTACTTTTTTCAGTCATATGATTTATTTTTTCATTATTTATTTTCAGTGTCTGTGGGAGTTGGAGACTATTCAAAGGTAATGATGCTTTAAAAAATGCTTGATTCTAGTCAAGAAAAAAAAATATTTTTAATGGAAAATATTTTGTAAATTAAAGGCAAGGCATAAACTAGAACAAATATTCAAACACATAATTATAAAATCTCATATTTTGCCTATTTATTACTTTTATATACATACTCAAAGCAAACAAGAATCAGGCTAATGTGTCTGTTCTGATCTCATTTTTCTACTGTTTTGTTACTTATTTAGTTCAATTGTAGTTATGGTCAATTGTTAAATCTATTTAAAAATGGCAATGAGATTATACATTAAAGATAAGCTTATTTAAAATATTTATTTTATATATATGTGTTTTGCTTCCAAGTGTCTGTTCCATGTGCATGCAGTTCCAATAAAGACCAGAAGATGGCAATAGATATACTAGAGATGGAGTTACTGATCTTCATCAGCTGGGAACTGAAACAAAGTCCTCTTCAAGAACAAGTACTCTTTATTCCGCACTCTCTCTTCTATTAGTTTCAGTGTATCTGGTGTGATGTGGATGTCCTTGATCCCACTTGGACTTGAGCTTTTTACAAGGAGATAGGAGTGGATCGATTTGCATTCTTCAACATGCCAACCGCCAGTTGAGCCAGCACCTTTTGTTGAAAATGCTGTCTTTTTTCCAATGGATGGTTTCAGCTCCTTTGTCAAAGATCAAGTGAACATAGGTATATGGGTTGATTTCTGGGACTTCAATTCTGTTCCATTGATCTACCTGCCTGTCACTGTACCAACATCACGAAGCTTTTAATCACAATTGCTCTGTAGTACAGCTTGAGGTAAGGGATGGTGTTTCTACCAGAAGTTCTTTTATTGTTGAGATAGTTTTCACTATCCTAGTGTTTTTTTTTCTTTTTTCTTTTTGTTATTCCAGATGAATTCACAAATTGTTCTTTCTAACTCTATGAAAAATTGAGAATTTTGATGGGGATTACATTGAATCTGTAAATTGCTTTCGGCAAGATGGCCATTTTTACTATATTAACCCTGTCAGTCCGCGAGCATGGGAGATCTTTCCATCTTCTGAGATCTCATTTTTTCTTCAGAGACTTGAAGTTTGTATCATACATATCTTTCACTTGCTTGGTTAGTGTCGCACCAACAAAATATCTTTGGGAGGATATACAGAGACAACATGTGGAGCAGAGACTAAAGGAAAGACTATCCAGAGACTGTTCCATCTAGGGATCTATCCTAGACACTATTGTGGATGCCAACAAGTGCTTGCTGACAGGAGCCTGATACGGCTGTCTCCTGAGAGGCTTGTACCGACAAATACAGAGTTGGATGCTCACAGCCAACCATGAGACTGAGCATGAGGTCCTCAATGGAGGAATTAAAGAAAGGACTGAAGGAGCTGAAGGGACACAGCCACATAGACGGAACAACAATATGAACTAACTAGTACCCTCAGAGCTCCCATGGACTAAACCACCAACCAAAGAGTACACATGGTGGGACTCATGACTCCAGCTGCATATGTAGCAGAGGATGACCTTGTGGGACATCAATGGGAGGAGAGGCCCTTGGTCCTCAGAAGGCTCTGGGTGGATGGGAATGCCAGGGACAGGGAAGTCGGAGAGGGTGGGTGGGTGGGGGAACACCCTCACAGGAGCAGAGGGAGGGGGGATGGGATAGGGGGTTTTTGGAAGGGAAACCAGGAAAGGGGATTACATTTGAAATGTAAATAAAGAAAATATCTAATAATAATAAAAAAAGAACAAGTACTCTTAACTCCTAAGCCATCTTTCTAGCCCAAGATAATCTTAATTATAAAGACACACGCATGCTGACCTAAATGAGTAAATTAAATATCTGGCATCACAATTGAATGAACATTATTTCTTCCCTACTACTATTGTCACAAAATTATCTTATATGATCAAATTGTGAGGATAATTGTATTGTAACAAATTATTTCATATGATCAAACAGTTCATCAAGAAATGCTACATTTCCATTGATTCTGGAAATGTATTTGTTTATGATTTATGTTGAAGGAAAATATTTTCCTGCAATACGTATAAAATGCCCATCATACTTGTATTTACATTATTTTCTGTCTGATAAATGGCCTTTAACCTCAACATTTCATTGCGAACATCTAACATCCTACAGACCATATAAACTTTTCAAATACAAAAACTACGTAGCTGCCTATAACTTGGGGATGCAGATGAAGCATATCATTCAATATTGTTTTTCTCTTATGAAATATTATATGTCCATAATATTCTTACTATTTTACTCCCAACATAATATGATATGCTTATATATAAAGTCATAATGCTTATGAATTTACTGTCCATTAAATATAACAAGAATTACACAATGATGATTACAATAGTGATATTTGAAAGCTAAGAGAACAATAAATTAAAATTTCAGTCATTATACTCAAATAGCAGTAAACTATCATTCATTACAAATAATCTATAATTAGATTATTTTAAAATCATGGAATGCAAGAGAAAATTCTTCATTTCCAAATGAAAGATATAAAACTTAGAATCTACTAAGAAGTATATAATTTAATATAAAGGGTATAGTTATAAGAATTTAGCTATAATTTATTAAAATTGTGAATAAATAATAATTAAATGTATTTATTTTAGAAAGTAAGTCTAGAAAAACATATATCATAAGAAGCTGATGTAAATTTCAACTGTTTTTTTTATTATTAATACTTTGAATATCCAGGTACTACTTCTTTGCATTTGGTTTTTATACTGAGAAAAGTGGTGACTGTGCCTTTTCCCCATTGGCTAGAAACCAACCTTA
>JADRCC010186367.1:1156-11519 GCA_019843855.1 Hylomyscus alleni
GTGTGTGAAGAAAGACAGCGGGGATTGATTTGTGTATCTGGGTGAAGCCTAGCCGCCTACAGTGAAGTTTCACAGAATTCACAGGAGGAAAGCCCAATCCCTGCGCTATCGTAGGGCATCACGGACTGACCCGTGTTCGTTCCTCCTTCCCTCCCCTGGTGATGAGCACTGCGTCCAGAAGAGAGATTATCACAGTATTCTTCCTCTCACCATAAAGGGAAGCAGACACCCTCCCTGCCTTGGGCACCCAGGACAGGAACTTTTCAGCGGAACCCAGCCAGCACCTGTCTGGCGGCACTCACCCTCAGGGAGCTGTCCCTCTTCTGAGTTCTGCTCGGAGTCCTGAGAGCCGAGAACCTCCACGCTGTTCCTGGGGACTGCTCTCGGCTCGGTCAACTTTATGAGTCTCTGCACAAACAGACACTTCTCCTTTTCGTTTCTGTGTTTTTTCCCCCTCTTCTGTTCCCCTCCCTGATTTTCAATCTGATTATTTGTGTCAAAATCTGGCGGCTGCAGCGTCAGCCAATGACCAGGGCTCGAGAGTGCAGCCACATTTGCTTATCAAAACTTCACAGAAGCTTCTAACCCACTGGAAATTTCTCTAGAAACTTTGAGTAGAGTTTGGGTGAAAAAGAATAGCTAACTTATTAAAATGTAAACATCTGGCATTTACTTACAGTCCCTGACTCTGGGGGGCTATGGGAAGGAGCTGGCCCTTGCTTTAGGTTTTATTTCTTTCCCTTCTTTCCCTCCCTCCCTCTTCCCCTTTTCTCTTCTTTTCCCATCCTTCTTCCTTTTCCACCCTCTCTCCTTCCTCTCCTCCTCTCCTCTTTCTCTCCCTTCTTCCTCTTGCTTCTCCTCTCCTGGCTTCCAGCATCACACACTCGAGCTGGGGCATCAGAGGGGCCCCTGTGCTTTAAAGCTCTTAGATCCTGGGCCAGTACAGATCACTCTTAACCATCAGGATTCTGTCTCCCACTGAGCTCATTCTAAAAAAAAAAAAAAAAAAAGAGTTTCCCCCAGACAACCACAGACCGGCAGAGTAGAAGAACAAAACAAAGTAAGGTAGTGAGTTTGGGGGCCTTAGACCCTGTGACTGGCGAAGTCCAAGTACAGAGTGAATACCCAAATACCAGGGCTGGCGTGTGCTGCCACCTAGTGGCAGCAAAAGAGACAAAGAGGTCAATGGGGGGCCCCTCTGGGTACACAGGCCAGTGTGAGACATTTCACCCCATTTGAGCAGCGCCCCATTCCCTGGTCCCCACTTTCTTTTTCCTGCTCTGCCCCTTGGCCTCCTCCCGTTTGGGGATGACTGATTTCTTCCAGGAAGTTTTGCATACAGAAAGAACTCCACCAAACAGCACTGTTAGCTCATTTGCATGCTCTTGCAGCCAGGACTGGAGAGATTACATTTCCCTCAGAAAGAAAACAAACATGGGGACAGGAAGCCCGGATTGAAACTGCAAGTCCAAGGTTCGAAGTGTAGAGAAAAGAGATGTTTCGTTTGAGGCCTTTCTGCTGAGGGGGCCAACCCTGTGGCAGCAACTAGAGGCCACAAAAGACTCCCCAGGGAGACACAGAACACAAGGGACACAGGTCCCAACAAGCTAAATCCAGCACCTTGTTCTCTCTTTATAAAAAGAGATGTAGGAAAACATCTTGAATATTCTTTGGATAGTACATGTTGCCAGTCAGCCCTCAGTGGGAACTGAGTCACTATGCAGAAAACTTAATAGACCATACATGGGACATTTAAAAACCATTCCCTGACAGGGACCAGCCCTCATTTCTTGTCACATACACTCATGTTTGCCTGTCTTTCCTGCTGAGCCATGTCTCATTCAAATCCTCCTCTGCTGACATCTTTAATGGTTTTACACTCCCTTCCTTCCCCATAATCTTACCAAAGCTCTTGTTTTCTGAATGCACAATTGTTTGGCTGATCTCTAGCCGCAAGCTGCTGTGTAGCTCAACCAGTTCAACAGTGGCTCTGAAGCTATGGCCACACTATAGGAGGGCTGAGGCTTGCTGCCACTGAAGGACCCCAGACCCAGGTCTCTTTTAGGCTAAGACCCCCACTTCTCTGGGAGAGCAGTGGCCAGGACACAGCCCCTTTGTAACAGGACCCCCACTTGGCATGACAGGCCCCCACAGCCCTGAACCAAGCCACCTTAGCTGGCCTCTGCAGCCAACACTGCTTCTGAAAGTGGTCAGTCTTGGAGGCCATGCCTTCATTTTGTCCTTAAGGGCTGAATGCCTCTAGAGATATGGTCACTCAGTCACTTATTCAACAGCTACTCCATGGATCCGTTCTGAAATGAGGTACTTCTCTTCCTCCTCCTCCTCTTCCTCCTCCTCCTCCTCTTCCTCCTCCTCTTCCTTTACCTCCTCCTCTTCTACCTCCTCCTTCTTTTCCTCTACCTCCTCCTCTTCCTCCCCCCTTTGCTGTGCTTTGGTCAAAGTCTGCTAACTGGTGACCCTGTTGTACCCTCTCACATGCTGTAAGGGTAAAGGTATTCTAAGGCTGTGATCATACAGGGCAAATGACCAAAGGAATGCTCTTGCCCCACCAGTCCCTTTTAAACATTTATTTTTATTTATGTATAGGAATGCGGCTGTGTTTTTGAGTGTTTCCATGCTTACTCAGCACCCATGGAGGCCAGAAGAGAGTCAGACCTCTAGAGCTGCCTGGCATGAGTGATGAGTCCTGGGAACCAGACTCATGTCCTCTGACAAAGCAGCACTGAGATCTCCAGCCCCTCACAGCCCCATCTAGAGTAGCACCGAGCCATGGATGAGGAAACCAGCGATCTCCCGGTCCAGTCCTCTCCTAAAAGATCACCTCCCCTGTCATTGTTGTGGATCTCGTGGTCCAACATGCATCTCTGAAGGGCATATTTAGACCACAGCAGGTTTAGACAAGGAGCCACACCAATTTGTTCCTGGCCTGTGAGGTGGGACAGCAATCTGAAAGAAACTCACGGTTTGGGGTGACAAGCGCTGTAATGGAAAGGTGGGAAAATATAGTGTGAGCGTGGAACTTTGGAGCATTGACACAGATGTGGGGATCCAGTGAAAGAAGTGACTTCTGTTTATTACTATTTTATGGGTATGGGGTTTTGTCTGCACGGACGCCTGTGCACCGTGAACATGCAGTACTGGCTGGAGTCAGAAGAGGGCATCAGATCTCCCTGAATCTGAAGTTACAGAAGGTTGTGACCAGGTGCTAGGAATCAAAACCTGAGTCCTCTGGAAGAGCAGCCAGTGCTCTTAGCCACTGAGTTATCTCTCTAGCCCCCAGGAAGTGGCATCTAAATGGATGCCTGGGCTGAAAGGAATGACTGAGAAGAGAAATAGCACAGACCAAGAGCTAGGGGCAGGACCCTAGGGAACTGGCCACATCCAAGTTCAAGTGAGAGACTGAATAAAGGGGAGCCCAGTGAGGAGTGAGGAAACAAGCCAGGAAGAGGGTGTATGAAAGCCAACCCTGATTTCCTTTTACCTGCAGGCCCAAAGCGTACACATCAGAGCTTAGAAGTCAGTGTTTTCCACAATGTCAGCACTCTGTCACATAGTAACTCACTTTCAGATGACAGTTGGAGAAACTCAAGACAAGATATTAGAATTTTTGTTTTAGATTTATTGATTTCATGTGTTTGAGTGTTTTGCCTGCAGATATGTGATACAGTATTTTTCTGCCAACAAAGTGAGCCAATTCAAGTCAGATTAGATGCAGGTTTATTGGGAAGTTGCTCTCCTGTGAGTTCACTGGCCCCACGGATTGAGGCCAGGGAGGTTACCTTGGGGAGAGAGAAGTAGGGGTGGGGGTAAGAAAGAAAGGATGCACTGGTAGAGAGAGAAGGAGAGAGGGAGAGACCAAAATGTCTGGATTATATAGGAAAGAAACTCTGGGGGGAAAGGCAGCCCAGCCCCCAGCCTGGAAAGTTCAGGGTTGGGGGCAGGATGTACCAGGTAGGGACTGAGGGATGCTGGGAGAACCTGGAGGCCAGTTCAGCTTTGACATATAAAATATGTGCCTCAGTCTCTTGTCCAGGGGTCTGAAACTAAAGAGTATGTACGGTCACTCTGCACAAGCCTGGTACCTGTAGACATGAGAAGAAAGCATCAGGTCCCTTGGAACTAGAGCTACAGGTGGTTTTGAGCTATCGTGTAGGTGCTGAGACTTGAACTGGGCAGCGCCTCCAGCCCTAATGTTCACTGATTTGACAACACCAGCATAACAGCCAGTCGTGCCACGCCAGATCCAGCTGGATGCAGGCGCTGCTGCTCTGGCCAGACCTCTGGGTTCTCATCTGCTTTTGTTGTCCAGATGGGCTAGCTACTTTGCTCATTGTTGTGCAAACTCGTGAAGAGGGTAACTTAAGGAAGAAAGATTTGTGGTGTGGAAGGAGGGCAGCAGCTGCATGAAGGAGCTTCTCCCTGGAAGCAGAGAGGGTGAATGTTTTTTCCCTGGTCTCAGTGACTCTCTGGTGCACCGGAAAGCCACCTGTGCAGCCTCTGTGACCCCCCAACTCTTGCCCTTTTGCACATCTGCAGAGTTAGCTTTGGGAGGCAGCCTGCTCCCCCGTTCCTACAGCCAGTGTGGATGCAGCCTGCTCCCCTGCTCTCACAGCCAGTGTGGCCTCGGTGCATCTTGGGAAGAAAACCTCAGAAACACTTCCCAGGTCAGTTGCTTTTTGACACGGGATCTTTTGGCCATAGTCTCAGGTCAGGTGCCCTCCTTCAAGTGAATTTGCATTTTTACAAGTTGGAGCTTTTGATAGATGGGGTCTGGCTTATTGTTCCAGAAAAGAGACAAAGAAGGCTTCTCTTTAAGAAGTTGTTTTATTTATTGATGATGATGATGATGAATGATGATGATGATGAGGGGACTGGTGAGATAGCTCCTTGAAAAAAGGCATCTACCACAAAAGCCTAGTGACTGGAGTTCAAGGCCCAGGATCTACATTGAGAAAAGGCACTATCTGTCTGTCAGTCTATCTGTCTGTGTATCTATCTATCCATGTGTATCTGTGTATCTATTGTCTGTACATCTGTCTGTCTGTCTATCTATCCATAAGTATCTGTGTATCTGTACATCTGTCTGTCTGTCTGTCTATCTAATGTGTGGGTAAGCACTGCCATGGCACCTGTGTAAAGGTTATAGGACAACTTGTGGGTGTCGGTTCTCTGCTTCCACCATGTAGGTCCAGGAGACTGAACCCAAGTTGTCAAGCTTGGTGACAGGTACTTCAACACACCACTGAGCTATCTCCCTGGAGCCAAGTCTTCTCTGGAGTGGTGCGAATCCTTTTAACAGCTAGTTTTCTTGACTCTGAGCTGGGTTTTTTTTTTTTTTCTTTCTTTCTTTTTTTCGAGACAGGGTTTCTCTGTGTAGCTTTGGCTGTCCTGGAACTCACTCTGTAGACCAGGCTGGCCTCGAACTCAGAAATCCGCCTGTCTCTGCCTCCCAAGTGCTGGGATTAAAGGCGTGTGCCACCACCGCCCAGCTGAGCTGGGTTTCTTGTCTCTGCCTTGCCTGCATCTTTAAGTTCATTCCTGCTCCTTTCCCCAAAGATTTTGTTTTTGTTTTTGTCTTTTGTCGTTTTTTTTTTTTTTTGCCTTTTTGCTACCTTTCACTGTACTGATGACTAAGAGCTGTGACCAGTCACAATGCCATACCCTGAGTACTATGCCACTTTGACATTTCTTCTCCACCCAGACAACTTAGTCCAATGAATTCAGCCTCAACCAAACTTTTAAGACACAAGCAGAATGCACCCAGGGTTTTCATCAGAATGTAACAAATGGCCTCTTGCGTGGCCCCCAACACAATCTTTGCTCCACTCTCTGCATTTCTGCTGATATTCTAGTCTTTCACATTCCTATCAGAATGGTCTGGTAAGCTCTGCTCAGAGTTCTCAGCTGTCCGAGGCTTCAAGCTCCAAACTCTTCCAATATCCTTTAACAGACCAGTTCAGAAGGCTTAAGAATCACGTGATCAGATAATCATAGTCGTGACACTACCTCTGGTAGCGATTACGGTGACTCATGGTTTAAGAAGGGGTACTGTGTGGAAAGGTTGGGGAGATGGCTCGTGGGTAAGTGCTTGCTGCACAAGCAGAAAGATCTGAGTTCTGATTCCCAGGACCCATGTAAAAAGCCCAGGGGCCCATCGACCAGACAGATTAGCCAATCAGTGCGCTCCGGGTCCAGTGAGAGATCCTGTCTCAGACCAAAAGAGTCACTGAGGAAGACACTCAACATGATTCTCTGACCTTCACACTTGCACACAGAGAAGAGGACAAACCCGAGAATAGACTGGCTGGCCGTTGCCCTCTGTGAGGCTTCTAGAGAGCTGGCTGAAACCGGGGTTTATCTTTATGTATTTTGTTGTATCTTTATGCATTTGTATGCATTGCTTGAAGTGCAAGATCAGTGGGTAGTAGGCAGAGGAGAAGACCTGGACTCGACCAGGGCGGGGGATGGGGAGTGGGTGGGCTGTGGCCTCTTCCAAGCCTAGGATCAGCCCAACCCGCAGTGGGGAACACTGTTGGCATTCTAGCTCCTAGAGAAGTAATTTACCATACAGCCACACAGTGGCACTCTCTCCTCCTTTTCGTTGAACAAAAAGTATGAAAACAAAAATAATTTAAAGGCACAGTTTGAATCACAAGAATAGTATACGGTCAAATAGAAATATAGATTTAGAATTCACCTCTTTATTGATATTTTTAATGTTATAATGCCTTTTTTTTTTCTGAGACAGGGTTTCTCTGTATAGCTCTGGCTGTCCTGGAACTCACTCTGTAGACTAGACTGGCCTCGGACTCAGAAATCCACCTGCCTCTGCCTCCCAAGTGCTGGGATTAAAGGCGTGCGCCACCACTGCCCGGCTGTTATAATGCCTTCTTAATTTCCATCTTTTCCTTTTCTCTCACCCTGTCTCAATCTGCCTGTCTCCTTCCTTTGTCTCGCTCCCCTTCACCCCCCGTTCCTCCTCTTTGCTCCATCTCTTTTGCCCACCATGTGTGAGTGTAATGGTTTTAGTTCAACCTCATCATTATTGATATTTGCCTGAGTAGCCATGTGGCTAGTAGAATCTTCCCAAGGTGGAGAAACAGCTTCTCAAAGTTCTCCCACAACATTACAAAAAAGAGCATAGTGTGAGTCCCTGGTCTACTGGACATGGTGGGCAGGAAGAGCAGTGTAGTGGGGAGCAGAGTTCAAGTTCTTCCTCTGACACCTCCAGTAACTCATATCTGGGTTTTGGGAGACTGCTGGGAACCCTGTCTCTGCCTTCTCCTCAGTGGCTTCTTACGCTGGAATCCAGAAGGTCTGTGGATTTTCCTCAAGGATATTGAAGCCATCCCACACACAGATGAAGGCTTATCCTGATGCTTAGCGTGCAAGGCCAGGTGTGATGTTTATCAAGGGGGAGAGAGCACAGGCTCCCTGGGTGGGCATCACAGAGAATGCAGGACTTTTACCCATAATTCCCTCTGTTTATGCCTTAGACTTCCTCATCTCAAGGGAGGCCATTTCTGATTTTGTTTTGTTTTGTTTTGTTCTGAGGCAGAGTTTTTCTGTACAGCCCTGGCTGCCCTGGAACTCACTCTGTAGGCTTGACCTCAAAGATCTCTGCCTCTCACATGCTGGGATTAAAGACATGTGTCACCATCACTGGGCATCACCTGACTTTTTAAAGTCAAGTGAGCTGCCGGGACATGAGATGGCCAAAACTCTGGACTCTCTTCCTTTGCCCAAGAAGTAGCCAGCTAGCATGTGTGTATTATAGAGCTTTCTGCTGCAGCGGGCCAGTGAGAGCTGATGCACAGGATGAGATCGAGGAGCCTGTCTGGGGAAGCTACTTCAGGGAAGGGCCAGACAGGCTACCAACCTTGAAGGGAAACTGAGGCCTCGTGAAAGACCTCCCTGGGTTGCCTGATATGATGGTTAATGTCATCAACATGACAGAATCTAGAATTAGTCAGAAGACCTCTGGATGTGTCTAACCTGAGTTAACTGAGGTGGAAAGACCCACCCTGAATACGAGGGGGTGCCATCCCACAGGCTGAGGTCTGAATTGAGTAAAAATGAGAAATGCACTGGGCACCAGTCTTCTTCCTGACTGCAGGTGCAGCGTGACCAGCTGCCTGAAGCCATCATCCCGGCCTTGATCACCGTACCCTCAGATCTGGAGCAGAAATCAACCCTTCTCATCTCAACCAGACTTTGCCAGGTGTTTGTCACAGCACTGAGAGAAGCAATTCACTTGGCTCCTAAGAAACAGCCACGGAGCCTCGCAGTGGTGGCGCACGCCTTTAATCCCAGCACTTGGGAGGCAGAAGCAGGCGGTTTTCTGAGTTCGAGGCCAGCCTGGTCTACAGAGTGAGTTTCAGGACAGCCAGGGCTATACAGAGAAACCCTTTCTTGAAAAAAAAACAAAAAAAAATTACAAAAACAAAAACCACCAGCGGGGCAGAGAATTATTCCACTCCCACCCACTTCCACCCCTTCTCACCTTTCTGAAGGCCTTTGTTTTATTGCCTGTAATCTTGATGTCTCAATCTACAAAACATAAATTCCCACTAGCCATCAGCAGGGCAGCTAGCCTCCAGCTGTAGTGTGTGGACTATATGCCACAGCTGGATTTGACCCACACCGGCAGCACATGGTGAACAGGGTTCAGACTTAGCATCTGCAGAATGAGACTGGAGGATCATCAGGAGAGCGTTGAGCTGTAGTCAGCTCTTAGCTGACTTTTCCAGCAGCTGACTACACACCCGGGCTCTGACTTTTTTCTCTTTAATTGAATGTTCTAGAGCAGTCTTGGTAGCTAGGGGTGGGAGTTCGGGTGGGGAGGGGGCATGGAGAGCAGCGGAGGAGGACAGGGCAGACAGTGTCAGCCTGGGGCCAGTCAGTCAGTCTGTGTGAATTTACATGGTGGGTTGATCATTAATGAAACACCTGGCATTTAGTTATTGCTCTATAAACTTCCAGTGACTTCCGCCTTTGCATTTGTTCTAAGAGACTCAGAGAAATTCCACCCTGAGGCTGTGGAGTCGAAGGAGAGAGTGAAAGTCCCAAAGGAGAGAGTGAAAGTCCCGGGCAGTGGCCACATGGTGTGGTCCTAGGAAACATTTTGGGATTACTGGGAATGTGGTCAATAGAATTCTATAAAGGGGGTCCAAGCCCCAGTCCCTGGGCATGCTGACACCATGGCCAAGGCCACAGGGCCTAAGCAGGAGTGCCTCATCACGCACCAGTGTACAGAAGCAAGCACTAAGAAGCCGTCTCAACGGACTATGCACACTTAGTGAAGTGCACATGAATGAATGTCATCTGTGCTTTGCCCAATAAGCATGTGTGTGTGTGTGTGTTCATTACTGTAAATAGGTTCCCTCATGTCTACCTAATGGGGACAAAGGAAGGAGTTTTCACTGCAGGTAGAAGGTGCAAAGCTTCA
This sequence comes from Hylomyscus alleni, assembly GCA_019843855.1. Classification (NCBI taxonomy): domain Eukaryota; kingdom Metazoa; phylum Chordata; class Mammalia; order Rodentia; family Muridae; genus Hylomyscus; species Hylomyscus alleni. The sequence continues at coordinate 10,626 of JADRCC010186367.1, forward strand.
AAGTAAGGAATGAGACCTCAGGAGAGTGGGTGCCGGTGCCCCTTTGCCAGGGACTGTCCCCATCTGCCCCAGGGGCTCCACTTCAATGCAGATCAGAGCTAGGAAAAGGCTGGAAGACAGGGGAAGGGGTGGAGTCAACAAGGAAGCCGGGATTTGTACCCAATTTGCATCTCTTTTTGCAAGCAGAAGCTGCCATTACAGAACTTTCTCTCCAACTGGATTTGGTCAGAGTTCCTTAGAAGCATGAGCATGGTTCTCTATCTGACTATATATGATGCTTTTCAAATACCTTCTCAAGTCTTATTGTATACAAAATTCAAACAGAAAAGCAAACAAGCCACATCCCATGAACACTCTGGATCCGTCTACACTAGATCATAGTGTTTGTCAAATCTGTTTTCCTCTATGGATCCACATAAAAGTTTATGCAACAAGTTTAGTTCTGATAGAATACTCTGAAAATACGAACACCAGGACAGTTCACCCACATTTGAGTGAATTTATCCTGAAAAATAAGAGTAATTATCACGTAAGTATACAAAAGATGGACATTTCCTAAAGCTGTCCAATAGTCAGCCATCATGGTCACCACCAGTTTCCAAACGTTTAGTTTTCTTTCTTTGTTTCTTTCTTTGTTTTTTTTTTTTGTTTTGTTGTTTCTTTTTTTTTTTTAAAGATTTATTTATTATTATACATAGGTACACTGTAGCTGACTTCAGAAGCACCAGAAGAGGGGGTCATATCTCATTACTGATGGTTGTGAGCCACCATGTGGTTGCTGGTATTTGAACTCAGGACCTTCGGAAGAGCAGTCAGTGCTCTTACCCGCTGAGCCATCTCGTTGTTTTCTCTTCCTTCTTTCTTTCCTTCCTTCCTTCCTTCCTTCCTTCCTTC
>JADRCC010186368.1:2578-13539 GCA_019843855.1 Hylomyscus alleni
CCTCTCAGGACGCAAAAAGGGAAAATCGAGAATTTTTTTTGAACTACAAACTTCATGTTATACAGTCTTTTGCAATATCTTGACCTTAACCTCGGCCACAGCAAGGGAAGATATCTGTTTATCTCTGTGTCATTCAGTTTGTTCAAAAGTCTTTTAATTTATTTAATGTATATGAATACACTGTCGCTGTCTTCAGACACACCAGAGGAAGGCATCCAATCCCATTACAGATGGTTGTGAGCTACCATGTGGTGCTGGGAATTGAACTCAGGACCTATGGAAGAGCAGTCAGTGCTCTTAACCACTGAGCCATCGCTCCAGCCCTGTTCAGAGTCTTAACGACCACAAAGAAAAGGGATACAGAGTCCTTGAATTGTTAGTAGATTCTGGTGTATCCAGAAGATAAAAGTATAAAAAACATCTAGAAGATTAAAAACAAAATCCAGGAGGGGAGTTGGCCTCCATCTATACAAATATTCTTCTACACATATACAAATTAAACTCTCGGGTAGCTCACATTATAAGATCTGTCTCTTTGTGACAGTCATCAATCATGCTTAAAAGATACCATATTTCTTGTATTTATTTCTTTAGTCGCTTACTATTATGAAAATAGCATCAGATGTGGCTTTATTCTATTTTACTTAGTAAATTGTTTTTCATTAAAAACAAGGTTATTTGTATACAAAAATCTCAAAAATAAATTGTACTAACACCCTATATCACCAAATCATCTGTTATTTTAGCTCAAGAGACACCATAACCAATCATTGAAACTCTTAGAAAATAAATCATTTAATTGAGGACTTTCTTAACAGTTTTAGAGAATTAGCCCATTACCGTCATGGCAGGAAGCCTGGCATCAGGTGGGCACGATGCTGAAGAGTAGCTGAGAGCTACATCTATCCCCAGTCAGAGACAGAGAGAAAGAGACAAAGAGACAAAATGAACCGGACACGGGCATTTGAAACTTCAAAGCTCACTCCCAGTGACACACCTCCTTTAATAAGTCCACAGCTACTAAACAACATTCTATCTATCCCAACAAAGGATTCTTAGTCCTTCCAAATAATTGCACTCTCTAGTGACTAAGCATTTAAATACATGCACTGGCGGGGTGGGGAGGGGAGGATGTCCCATTCAGTCCAATATATCTAGTTTACTTTTAACTTGGAGTGTTATTTTTTTTCTTTTATTCACTTTTCAGAATCTAGCTTTACTATGAATCAAAATGCCACATAATCAGCATGCTTAATATTCAATCATCAAGAATCAGATTAGATTTCTTAGTGGCTATTATTGAATAACATTAATTCTTACTATAAAGTGAGAAAAATGGATAGGTTTTTGTTTATTTGTTTGTTTTTGGTTTTTTGAGACAGGGTTTCTCTGTGTAGCCCTGGCTGTCCTGGAACTTGCTCTGTAGACCAGGCTGGCCGCGAACTCAGAAATCTGCCTGCCTCTGCCTCCCAAGTGCTGGGATTAAAGGCATGCACCACAGCTGCCAGGCAAGAATGGATAGTTTTAAGATACAAATAACTTCCTACTGTTTTAGTTAGAATTGAAATACGTGGCAAAACAAAGTAATATATATATATATTAGAGTGAATACCTACAGTACTTAGTAAGCTATAGTCCCCTCTATGTAAGCACTTTACACATCGGGCCTGCTACAATTCTTTGAGGTGACTTGCTGAGGTTTGAATAAAAATGACCCCATAGCCCACGTAGAGAGGCGCTGTAGGAGGTGTGGCCTTGTTAGAGTGGGCGGGGCCTTCTTGGAGGAAGTGTGTCACTGGGGCATAGGCTTTGAGGTTTCAAGTGCCCAAGCCAGACGCAGTGCCTCACTCTCTTCCTGCTGCCTGCTGGTCTGGATGTAGACGTCTCTGTCCCTTCTCCAGCACCATGTCTGCCTGTACATGATGAAAATGGACTGAACCTCTGGACTTGTAAACTAGCCCCCATTCAATGTTCTCCTTTAGAAGAGTTGTCATAGTCATAGTGTCTCTTCACAGCGATAGAAACCCCAGTTAAGACCTGGATCTATTAACCTTATCATATAAACTGTGGGGGCTCCAGTGGCTTGACCCTAACAAGCTAACAGAGCTGATCAGCTGGCACTCGGGGGCCCACACCCAGGTGTTCTGCTCTACTGCATTCTTTTAGCCACTTAGCCAGCCATGTTCTTATCCTAAGAACCAATTGTTTATTTACCTCTTTATTTTCTGATTTTTAGTAATGAATTGACATATTTCCACTTCTAATTCTATAGCATTTAGTATATGTCCCACACAATTAGACAAAATGACAAGAAATAGAGCCAGGCCGGGCGGTGGTGGCGCACGCCTTTAATCCCAGCACTTGGGAGGCAGAGGCAGGTGGATCTCTGAGTTCGAGGCCAGCCTGGTCTACAGAGTGAGTTCCAGGACAGCCAAGGCTATACAAAGAAACCCTGTCTCGAAAAATCAAAAAAAAAAAAAAATTATATATATATATAGCCAGGACGGGGCCAATGGGCTTAGTTCATCTCCCACCGAGCTGTTCCTCTCAGTGTCTCCATGTTGGAACAGCAGGCCACAGCTCCTGGCACCTTCCTCAAGCCTCTCACATAATAACCTCAGGTAGAGGTCCATAAGGCTGGCGGTCAGTGGTCCAGGCAGCTAAACCAGCTACTGGAAGCAGCTGGATCTCTGCCTTGCCTCCTGATTGCAACATAATATCCCATCAGAAAGGATAAGGCGCTAAGCCCTCTTTCCAGGACATGCAGAACTCTCGACAACGCTTTCCCTTTCCTTGGCCTTTAAGTTAGCCCAGGGAATGATAAGGTTTGCGGAGTGACGGGAAATCAACTTTTTGATGTAGCCTGTGAGTTTGGTGGAGTGCTGACGTGGTGCTTTTCCTGGTGCTGGCTCTCAAACCTTTCGTTTTCTGCCATGTGTCATCTCATCAGCCCTCTTCCTGCCTTTGGTGAAACTGTAGAGCTGGGAAGTCACCTTATCTTACAATGGGCTAAAAATGAGTTCATATTCACCTCTTATTCTTCTCAGGGACCTTCTGCCAATAGTCTAGTGCTAGTTTAACTCTATGTCTATTTAAGTTGAGTTTTAATGCATATGTGACAGGAGTTACCAATATGAGAAGGTGCTTCCTCTCCAGGCAGCACATTTAAGCACACAACTAGCTCACAAGGAGAGAGAAGAGAGTTTGGCTGAAGTGGGAGATCTACAGTCTGAGTTCTTATCAATCAACGGGAGCAGCTGCTTGCTGCCAGAGGCACTAAAGCAATCGGTTGGAAAGGAGTACAGTGGTTTTCAACAAACTATACTAGTACATTTGGAGAATCACCTGCAGAGTGAAGGGTATTAATCTTAAATATATTTGAGTCAAACAAATATGTAAATTTATAATCAAACAGGTTTAGATAAGGGTGCAAAGAAAATGTAAAGGAGAAAAATGAACATTTAGTGACTTGGGATGAGAAAATTGTGAATCCACTTACAAAGAGATAAAAATTGGACCCTTGCCCTATACAACCAATAAAACAGACTAGAATGTAAATCAAATGCCTGCATGTTGTAGCTAAAACTGTACAACTTCCAGAAGAAAAATACATACATACCTTTTAGCCCTAAATTGGCAGTGGTTTCTTAGATGTGATCCCTTAATGTCATAAAAAGATAAATTATTCTTTATAAAAACGAGCACTTGTCCTTTAAAGAACACTGTGAAAGGATAGCCCACAGGACAGGGGGCATTTTACAAGTGTTACATCTGATACAAATTCGGTGTTGCAAATATATAAAGAACCTTTACAAGTCAATGATAAAAAGACAACCCACATTTTTTTTTTAACTTGGCAAGGATTTGAACAGCCATTTCTTCAAATAGTGGAATATAAGTGGTCAGCGCACATGACAAGGTGCCTGACATTGTCTGCTGGTAGAGAGCCACAAAGGAGAACTTTAGGAAGATCTTGCATCAGACCAAATAAAGTAGTTATGGGCTTTGTTGTTGTTTCTAAAAAATGATATTCATTGTAGGTGACAGAGTAGGGTAATAATTGGAATATGTACATATGGCTGGCAAGAATGTGAAATTGTACAAAATTGTAAAGCTTGTAAAGTAAGTTGGTGACTCCTATTCGGTTAAAGAACTACCAAAACACAGAAATTCAACTATATAATTGAACATATAAATTTATACGAAGATCAGTGCATGCGTAAGTATGATTTTTGTTATGTTCATAACAGACAAAAGTGAAAATAGCCAAAGATCCTTTAACTGATAAATTAATAAACAAAGTGTATGATGTCCAAACAATAAACTATTACGTAGAAAAAGGGGTACAGAATATACTACAACAAGGATTAAGTTTGAAAACATACTGCCTAAGAAAAATAAGAAACCAAAAGATATAGATAGATAGATAGATAGATAGATAGATAGATAGATAGATAGATATATTATCATCTGGTTGTATTTATGTAACTATCTAGGAAGGCAGAGACAAAAAAAATGAATTTGTATTTTCCTGAGTGTCATTTGAGAACATCAACTAACTGCAAATGAGTACAAAGGGCCAAAACCAAATTGTAAAAAATGTTCTAAAGTTAGGTTGAGATCATAGGTTTGTAACCTAACAAATCTACTAAGAAAATTATTGAAGTCTTAAAATGGGTAAATCACATACTGCAGTGTCTAGATCTATAATAAATGCCAACTCTCTTCCTTATCCTAAATTATCAAAGATTACAAATAGGCTTAGGCCTGGAAAGAGGTCAAACTGGAGAAGTTGTGGGATTTAGTTCCCAGCTCAAAGGGTAGCTCACAACCCCCTATAACTCCAGTAAATCATTCATACTCAAACACATTCACATTTTAAAATCTCTTTTAAATACTTATTTTATTTCATGTGCATGGCTGTTTTATCTACATGTGTATATGTGCACCAGAAGAGGGTGCTGGATCCTTTGGAACTAAAGTTACAGGTGATCCTGAGCCATTTTGCTCTGAACCTGGGTTCTCTGCAAGTACAGCTGGAGCTTTGAACCACTGAGCCATCTCTCCAGTCCTCATATACACACTTAAAAAGAAAAAAAAATCTTCTAAAAAAATAAAAAATAAAAAGATTCTCCTGCCACTTCCTCTCTACCTTCATCAGACCTACAGATCCTGAACCATACAGCTATCCTTCCCTTCCCAACCCATCCTCCCTGCTCTCTGAGCCCTCTGGGCCAAGCCAAGCTACCCTGAGCAGCCTGCTATCCTAGGAGGACCTCCATTCTCCTGCCACCTCTCCACTCATCTTCATCAGATCTGAGGCTCCCAAACCATACAGACCTGAATGTTGGGAGACATACAGCCCAAGGATACCCATTAAAGGCCTGCCATACCTGGACCATCAAGATTCACCTGTCTCCCAATACCTACACTCAGGTACCAAAACCATCCAAATGGCTAAAGGCCTTGAAAGAACACAATCAACCAAAGCCAGGGCCATAGGACACCTCCAAAGTACAGCTACCCACTACAGCAAGCCCTGGAACCGTAACACAGCCAAAACATAAGAAAATGACCTTCAATCCAGTCTTATAAAGATGATAGAGGCCTTTAAAGAGGAAATAAATAAATCCTTAAAGAAATACAGGAAAATACAATGAAACAGATTTAAAGAGGAAAAAAAAAATCCCTTAAAGACATTCAGGAAAATATAATTAAACAGATGAAGGAAGTAAATAAAATTGTGCAGGACCTGGAAGTACAAATAAAAGCAATACAGAAAATACAATCTGAAGAATTCCTGGAGATGAAAAACCTAGGAAAGAGAACAGGAACAACGAGGGAAGCAACAGAGAAAGAGAACAGAACATCAACAACAGAATGCAGGAGACGGAGGAGAGAATCTCGGGTGTAGGACATCACCAACAGAATGCAGGAGACGGAGGAGAGAATCTCAGGTGTAGGACGTATAATAGAGGAAATTGAAACATCAGTCAGAGAAAATGTTAAACATAAAAATTTCCTGATAGAAAACATCCAGGAAATCTGGGATACCTTGAAAAGACATAACATAAGAATAATGGGAAAAGAAGAAGGTGAAGAGTCCCAGTTCCAAGGCCTAGAAAAGATTCTCAATAAAAATCATAGAAAAAAATTTTCCAACCTAAAGAAAGAGATGCCCATAAGCATACAAGAAGCTGATAGAACACCAATTAGCCTGAACCAGAAAAGGAAATCCTCCCACCACATCATAATCAAAACATAAAATCTATAGAACAAAGAAAAAATATTAAAATCAGCAAGAGGAAAAGGCCGGGTAACATAAAAGAGCAGACCTATCAGAATTACATCTAACTTCTCAAGAGAGGCCATAAAAGCTAGAAGGGCCTGGACAGATATCTTGAAATCTAAAAAAAAAAAAAGGAGGGGGGATCAACCTACACTACTATACCTAGAAAAATTCTCAATCACCATAGGGGAGGAGGAAGAGGAAGGAGAAGGAGAAGCAAGTACTAAAAAGAAGTAGAAGGCAGTTAATAATCAAAAGGCTAAAATGAATCAGTTAGACACAAAGAAAAGAATACACAAAATCAATGAAACCAAAAGCTGGTTCTTTCAGAAAATCAACAAGATAGACAAACCTTAGCAAAACTAACCAAGAGATAGACAGGATCCAAATAAACAAAACCAGTAATAAAAAGGAAGACACAACAACAGACACTGTGGAAATTCAAAGAATCTTTAGGTCTTACTTCAAAAGCCTGTACTCTACAAAATTGGAAAGTATTAATGAAATTGACAATTTTCTAACCAGATACCACTTACCAAAATGAAATCAAGATGATGTAAACTATTTAAACTGCTCTATAACCCCTAAAGAAAGCAATCAGTCATTAAAAGTCTCCCAACCAAATTAATTAATTAATTAATTAAATTAAAAAACAAAATCAACCAACCAACCAAACAAACAAAACACCTCAGGGCCAGATAGTTTTAGTGCATAAGTCTACAAGACTTTCAAAGAAGAGCTAATACCAATACTCCTCAAACTATTCCACAAAATAGAAATAGAAGGGACATTGCCAAACTCATTCTAAGAGGTCATAATCACCCTAATACCTAAACCACATAAAGATTCAACAAAGAAAGAAATCTTCTGACTGATTTCTCTTATGAACATTGATGCAAAAAAATATTCAATAAAATACTCAAAAGCTGAATCCAGGAACATCATTCATCAGGATCAAGTAGGCTCCATCTCAGAGAGATGCAGATATGGTACAATACACGAAAATCCATCAACATAATCCATCATATAAACAAACTGAAAAAAAATCACATGATTATCTCATTAGACACTGAAAAAGCCTTTGATAAAATCTAGCATCTCTTTATGTTATAGGTATTAGAGAAATCAGGGATACAGGGCACATACCTAAACATAATCAAAGTAATATACAGCAACCAGTAGCCAACATCACACTAAATAGAGAGAAACTTAAATTATTTCCACTAAAATCAGGGACAAGACAAGGCTGCCCACACTCTCCCTATCTATTCAGTATAATACTTGAAGTTCTATCCAGAGCAATAAGACAACTAAGGGAGATCAAGGGGACCCAAATTAGAAAGGAAGAAGTCAGAAGTATCTCTATTTATGGATGATACGATAGTATGCATGAGTGACCCCAAAAATTATACCAGAGAGCTCCTATAGCTAATAAATATCTCAGCAAAGTGGTTGGATACAAAATTAACTCAAAGAAATCAGTAGCCTTCCTTGACACAAATGATAAATGGGACAATAATGAAAATAGGGAAACAGCACTGTTCACAATAACCATAAATAATGTAAAGTATCTTGGTGTAACTCTAACCAAGCAAGTGAAAGATCTATATGACACTTCAAGTCTCTGAAGAAAGAAATTGAGGAAGAAATCATAAAACAAAAAGGTCTCCCATGCTCATGAATAGGTAGGATTAACAAAGTAACAATGTCCATCTTACCAAAAGCAATCTACAGATATTAAAGCGATCCCCATCAAAATTCCAAAACAGTTTTTATAGACATTGAAAGAGCAATCCTCAACTTCATATGGGATAAAAACAACAACAAAACAACAACAGGATAATCAAAACAATCCTGAATAATAAAAGAACTTCTGGAAGAATCACCATCCCTGACCTCAAGCTATACTACAGAGCAATAGTGATAAAAACTGCATGGTATTGGTACAGAGACAGACACACTGATCAATGGAATTGAACTGAAGACTCAGAAATAAACCAACAGATCTCTGGACACTTGATTTTTAATAAAGAAAAAAAACTATACAATGGAAAAATGAAAGCATCTTCAACAAATGGTGCTGGTATAACCGACTGTCTACAAGAATGAAAATAGATCTACACTTATCACCCTGTTCAAAAATCAAGTCCAAGTTGAAGGACATCAACATAAAACTGGATATACTAAATCTCATAGGAGAGAAAGTGGGACATACACTTGAACATATTGGCACAGGAGACAATTTCCTGAAGAGAACACCAATCGCTCAAAGATCAACAATTGATAAGTGGGACCTCATGAAACTGCAAAGTGTCTGTAAGACAAAAGACAATATCAATAGGACAAATTGACAGCCTACAGATTGGGAAAGGATCTTCACCAACCCCACATTTGACAGAGGGTGTCCAAAATTTACAAAGAACTCAAGATATTAGACACCAACAACCCAAATAACTCAACTAAAAATGGGGTACAGAACAGAGAATTCTCAACAAAGGAATCTTGAATGGCAAAGAAGTACTTTTAAAAATGTTCAAAGTCCTTAGTCATCAGGGAACTGCAAACCAAAACAACTCTGAGATTCCATCTTACACCCATCAGAATGGCTAAGATCAAAAACTCAAGAGATAGCACATGCTGGGGAGGGTGTGGAGCAAGGGGAAAACTTCTTCATTGCTGGTGGGAGTGAAGACTTGTACAACCACTTTGGAAATCAATTTGGCAGTTTCTCAGAAAAATGGGAATAGTTCTACCTCAGGACCCAGCTATACCACTTCTGGGCATATACCCAAAAGATGGCCCAACATACCACAGGGACACTTGCTCGACTATGTTTATAGCAGCTTTACTTGTAAAAGCCAGAAATCTAGATGTCACTCAGCTAAAGAATGGATAAAGAGAATGTGGCACATTTACACAATGGTATACTGTTCAGCTTTTAAAATAAAGACTTCGTGCCGGGCGCTGGTGGCGCACGCCTTTAATCCCAGCACTTGGGAGGCAGAGGCAGGCGGATTTCTGAGTTCGAGGCCAGCCTGGTCTACAGAGTGAGTTCCAGGACAGCCAGGGATACATAGAGAAACCCTGTCTCGGAAAAAAAAAAAAAGACTTCGTGAATTTGGCAGACAAATGGATGGAACTTGAGAATATCATCCTGAGTGAGGTAACCCAGTCCCCAAAGGACATGCATGGTATGTACTTACTTATAAATAGATGTTAGCCATAAAATAGAGGTACCATGTACACTCCGCAGACCCAAAGAAGCTAACAAAAAGGAAGGCCCAAGCAAGCAAGCTTGAATATCACTTAGAAGGGGGAATAAAATAGTTGTAGGAGGTAGGTGGAGGGATTGATCTAGGTGGGAGAGTGAATTGGGAGGGAAATAAAAGTTCAGGATCAGGTGTGGAGAAGGACAGGAGAGACGGTTGGATGACCGTGAAAATGAATGGAAATCTGCAACTGAAGGGAGCAAAGAGATGAGTGGGCATCTCCAGGATGAGATAGAGACCTAGGGCAAGGTAGGCACCCAAGAATCACTGGGGGTGACCTTATCTGTGGCTCACAACATTGGGGAGCTTCCTATCTCCAGGCAGGAAGCCTCAGTGGAGCAAGAGAGACACAAACCCACTCACAAAACTTTCAGTCCAAAATTTCTCCTGTCTACAAGACAGGCAGTCATGGAAGTTGGAGCAAAAGATTGAAAAATGGCCACATAATAACCCACCCAACTTGAAACCAACCCATCACATGGGCAAGCATCAGTCCTTAACACTATGAACGATACTCTGTTATGCTTGCAGACAGGAGCATGTTGTCCTCTGAGAGGCTCCACCGACCAGCTGACTCAGACAGATGCAGTCACCCACTGCCAAACAGTGGAAGTAGCTTGGAGACTCCTATGGAAGAATAGGAGCAAAGACTGTGAGATAGGAACGCCAAAGGAAGACCCACAGAGTCAACTAACCTGAACCTTTGGGGCAATCAGAGTCGGAACCACCAACCAGGAAACATACACCGGATGGACCTAGGCCTCCCTGTACACATGTAGCAGATATGCGACTTGGTCTTCATGTGGATCCCGAATAACTGGAATGGGATCTTTTCCAAAAGCTTTACCTGTAAGTGGGATATGTTCTTCTAGTGGGCTGTCTTCTCTGGCCTCAGTGGGAGAGGAAGTGCCTAGCCTTGCAGAGACTTGAACTGCCAGGATGGGGGAATACCTTAGAGGGCCCCTATCTGCTCGGAAGAAAAGAGAGAATGGGGGAAGAGACCATGGAAGGGAGTGAAGGGGAAGTGTGGGGTGGTGAGCTGTGCGCAGATGGTCTGAGCATAGGCCTTGAACCCCAGTGACCCAGTAGATAGTGATGGCAGATGTTCAGCCACGCCCCCTGGGTCCCTGGCTCCTGCTACAACCTCCTACAGCCCACAGACCCTGCGCCTCTACCACCGCCCCCGACCCCCGCCCCACAGCAGAGAGGTATGTAGCCATCAGTCACATAGGCAATGCTCCAAGCTTCCGGTATTCCGTTTGGACTCCACCCCATCGTTACCTGGCAATAGCCAGGTAGGCCAGGCCAGCTATGAAAGGGGCTGTTTGCCCCCTCCTCTCTCTCTTACCCTTTCACTCTCTTACTCTCTTGTCTCTTACTCTTGCTTCCTGCTTGCTCCCCCC
>JADRCC010186387.1:1408-14351 GCA_019843855.1 Hylomyscus alleni
TTTCTTTTTTTATGTTTTTATTAGATAATTTCTTTATTTACATGTCATACAATAACTTCTTTTCGAGTTTCCCTCCGAAAAAAATTTTAAAAAATTAAAAAAAAATTAAAAATACATAAACAAAAGCAAAGGCAAACCCCTGTTCCCTTACCCTCCCCTTGCTTGCCAACCCACCCTCTCCTGCTTACTGGCCCTGACATTCCCCTAATAGGGGGCATAAAGACTTTTGGAATATCCATTTCTAACCTTGTTTTTTTAATTATTATTTATTTATTTACTTACTTACTTTCTTTTTTTAAAATTAGATGTTTGCTTTATTTACCATATCTCCTTTCCCGGGTTCCCCTCCAAAAGAAAAAAGAAAAAGAAAATAAAGTAAGGAAAAAACCAAAAAAAACAAAAAACAAAAACAAAAAGTAAAACAATCCCCTGTTCTCTCTCAGATCACCTTGCTCATCATCCCACCCTCTCCCACTTCCTGGCCCTGGCATTCCCCTACACTGGGGCATAGAATCTTCACAGGGCCAAGGTCTTCTCTTCCTATTGATGACTGACTTGGCCATCCTCTGCTACACATGCTGCTGGAGCCATGAGTCCTCCGATGTGTACTCTTTGGTTGGAGTTTTAGTCCCTAGGAGCTCTGAGGGTAATATTTCATATTGTTGTTCATGCTAAGGGGCTGCAAATCCTTCAGCTCCTTGTGTACTTTCTCTAGCTCCTTTATTGGGGACTCTATACTCAGTCCAATGGATGGCTGTGAGCCTCTACTTCTGTATTAGTCGGGTGCTGTCAGAGCCTCTCAGGAGACAGCTATATCACTTGACATACTATATCACTTGACACTACTGTCAGCCATCACTTGCTGGCATCCACAATAGAGTCTGGATTTGATGACTGAATACGGGAACGATTCCCAGGTGGAACAGTCTCTGGACTGTCCTTCTTTCAGTCTCTGCTCCATAGTTTGTCTCTGCAACTCCTTCCATGGGTATTTGGTTTCCAATTTTAAGAAAGAATGAAGTACTCACACTTCAGTCTTCCTTGTTTTTGAGTTTCTTGTGGTTTGTGGATTGTAATTACTGTATTCTGACCTTCTGGGCTAATATCCATTTATCAGAGAGTGCACTCCATGTGTGCTCTTTTGTGATTGGGTTACCTCACTCAGGATGATATTCTCCAGATCCATCCAATTCCCTAATAATTTCATAAATTCATTATTTTTAGTAGCTCAGTAGTACTCCATTGTGTAGATGTACCACATTTTCTGTATCTATTCATCTGTTGAGGGATATCTGTGCTGTTTCCAATCTCTGGCTATTATAAATAAGGATGGTATGAACATAGTGGGGATTGTGTCCCTATTACATGTTGGAGCATCTTCTGGATATATGCCCAGGAGTTCTATAGCTGAGTCCTCTGGTAGTACTATGTTTAATTTCCTGAGGAACAGCCCAGCTGATTTCGAGAGTGGTTGTACCAGCTTACAATCCCACCAGCATTGAAGCAGTTTTCCTCTTTCTCCACAACCTCTCCAGCCTCTGCTATCACTTGAGTTTTTTATGTTAGCCATTCTGATTGGTGTGAGGTGGAATCTCAGGGTAGCTGAGAAGCACCTAAAGAAATGTTCCACATCCTTGGTCATCTGGAAATACAAATTAAAACAACCCTGAGATTCCAATTAGTTTTCAAATATTCCCTTAAACATTCCAAATGTTTGGAATTCCCCAAACATTCCCATAAACAGTCATAACCTCTGTTTATGAGGTAAATTGCTTCATTTTTATATTTTCAATTTTACTTTTTTCACTGTTAATCATCTACATTTTAAAGCTTATAATGTAGCATATAATCACACGGAAGTTTAAACATTTAAATAGTAAAGAATTTTGTATTGGAGATTCATTACATGCTCCTTTAATCTCACTGTAATAGAACAGAAGTATAAGATTGGTCAGATAGTTGTCGATAACAGGGGAAGATAAAAGAAGGTCTTACAGAGGGTTAGGATTTACTGAGTCCTTGGCTATCTTTGTAGAGGGCTCTATGTGTACCAGTCAGCTATTTGACACAATTATTTTCCAAATGTCAGACCAAATGTTTGCTTAAATATAGTCTGCACCTTAGGCTGGCTGCAAGAATTCAATGGAAATTATGACACAGGAAATCAATTTCACAATTCTAATATGACAATGGTTCCCAGAAATCATCATAGAATTATATAACAAAGGAATTAAGGAAAATATATAGAGTTGACAGGTATGATGGACAAGAGCAGACAGTAACTGCAACTAGAATCAAGAACTACTTCTAATATGTACTCCATGAATTATGTTATCATAAAATACAATCATCATTGATATATTAAACAGGTAGGATAAATATAGCATTGGTACAACTGAGAAAAATAATACTGAAGCAAAATGAATTTAATGAATCTTCTGAAAGTACTGAGATATGTAGTTTAAGATTAAATAAATATATAATATAATCTCATATATATATTATATAATATATATAACATATATAATATCTCATATATAATATATATGAGATTCACAATCATCACAAATATCTCATATATAATATATATGAGATTATATCAGGATATCTTAACACATTCAACACTTGTTTAATAGAGCTGTCTGGTGTTCATTCCTGTTAATTACAGATCTTTATAAAAGGCTGAGGGAAGAATGATGAGATCAGTCTATCTCTGGCCTACATAGAAATATCCAGTTAGAAAGGAAAAAAGAAAGAGAGAAAGAAAGAGAGAAAGAAAGAGAGAAAGAAAGAAAGAAAGAAAGAAAGAAAGAAAGAAAGAAAGAAAGAGAAACAGAGAAAAGGAAAAAGAGAGGAAGAAACAAAGGGAGGAACAAAGAAAGAAAGAAAGAAACAAAGACACAAAGAAACAAAGACACAAAGAAACAAAGACACAAAGAGAGAGAGAAAGAATGAAACAAACAAAGGAAGGAAGAGGAAAGGGAAAAATGAACAGAAAGGAAAAGAAGAAAAACTCCAAAAATTAATAAAATTAAGCCACATCTAAAAGAAACAACATTGCATAAAAGATGGTTACGATGCCAGAGCAATTAGACAACAAAAGGAGGTCAAAGGGATACAAATTGAAAACGAAGAGTCAAAATATCACTATTTTCTGATGATAGGATAGTATACTTAAGTGATCACAAAAATTCCACCAGAAAATTCTTAAACCAGATAAACAACTTCAGCCAAGTGGCTGGATATAAAATTAACTCAAACAAATCAGTAGCTGTCCTCTACTCAAAAGACAAACAGGGTGAGAAAGATATTAGGGAAGCGACACACTTCACAATCATCACAAATAATATGCAATTTGTTGGTGTGACTCTAACCAAGCAAGTGAAATATCTGTATGACAAGAACTTCAAGTCTCTGAAGAAAGAAATCAAGAAAGATCTCAGAAGATGGAAAGATCTCCCATGATCGTGGATTGGCAGGATTAATACAGTAAAAATGGCCATCTTGCTGAAAGCAATCTACAGATTCAATGCAATCCACATCAAAATTTCCATTCAATTCTTCATAGACTTAGAAAGAGCAATTTGCAAATTCATTTGGAATAACCAACAATCCAGAACAGTGAAAACTATTCTCAATGACAAAAGAACTTCCAGGGGAATCACCATCCCTGAACTCAAGCTGTATTACAGAGCAATAGTGATAAAAACTGTATGATATTTGTACAGAGACTGGCAGGTAAATCAGTGAAATATAAGTGAAGCCCAAGAAATGAACCCACACACATATGGTCACTTGATTTTTAACTAAAACCATACAGTGGAAAAATGACAGCATTTTCAACAAATGGTGCTGGTTCTATTGGAAGTCAGCATGTAGAGGAATGCAAATCAATCCATTCTTATCTCCTTGTACTCAAGGACCTGCACATAAAATCAGATACAGTGAAATTATAGAGGAGAAAGTGGGAAAGAGTCTCGAACACATGGGCACAGGGGAAATTTTCCTGAACAGAAAAACAATGGCTTATGCTCTTAGATCAATAATAGACAAATGGAACCTCAAAACTTCAAAGCTTCTAAAAGGCAAAGGACACTGTCAATAAGACAAAATGGTAAGTAGCAGAATGAAAAAATATCTTAGCAATGCTACATCTGATAGAGGGCTAATATCTAATATATATCAAGAACTCAAGAAGGTAGACTCCAGAGAATCAAATAACCCTATTAAAAATGGGTTATAGAGCTAACAAAGAATTATCAACTGAGGAATATCGAACAGCCAAGAAGCACATAAAGATATGTTTATCATAAAGATATGGTCATCACAGAAATGCAAATCAGAACAACTCTGAGATTCCACCTCACACCAGTCAAAATGGCTAAGATCAAAAACTCAGGAGACAGCAGATGTTGGCAAGGATGTGGAGAAAGAGGAACACCCCTCCATTGTTGATAGGATTACAAGCTGTTAAAATGACTTTGGAAATCATTCTGTGTGTTTCTCAGAAAACTGGACATAGTATTACCCAAGGAACAAGCCGTACCACTCCTGGGCATATACCAAAAAGATGCTCCAACATATAACAAGAACACCTGCTCCACTATGTTCATAGCAGCCTTATTTCTAATAGCCAGAAGCTAGGAAGAACCCAGATGTCCTTCAAAAGAGGAATGGTTACAGAAAATGTGGTACATTTATACAATGGAGTACATCTATTAAATACAATGACTTCATGAAATTCTTAGGCAACTCGATAGAGCTAGAAAACATCATCCTGAGTGAGGTAACCCAGTAACAAAAGAACACATATGGTATGCATTCACTGATAAGCAGATATTAGCCCAAAAGTTCTGAATACCCAATACAATTCACAAACCATGTGAAGCTCAAGAAGGAAGACCAAAGTGTGAATGTTTCAGTCCTTTTTAGAAGAGAGAACAAAATAGTCACAGAAAGAAATATGGAGACAAAGTATGGAGCAGAAAGTAAGGGAAAGGCCATCCAAATATTGCCCCACCTTGGGATCTATCCCATATAGTCACCAAATGCATATACTAGTGTGGATGCCAAGAAGTGCATGCTGACAGGAGCCTGATATAGCTGTCTCCTGAGAGGCTCTGCTAGAGCCTGGCAAATACAGAGGTGGATGCTGGCAGCCAACCAGTGGACTGAGCATGTGGTCCTCAATAGAGGAGTTAGAGAAAGGACTGAGGAAGCTGAAGGGGCTTGCATCCCCATGGGAAGAACAATAATATCAACCAACCAGACACCACAGAGCTCCCAGGAACTAAACCACAAACCAAAGTGTACACATGGAGTGACTCATGGTTCCAGCTGCATATGTAGTAGTACACGGCCTTCTGGGACATCAATGAGAGGAGAGGCACTTGGTCCTTTGAAGGCTAGATGCCCCAGTGTAGGCGATTGACAGGACAGGGAAGCTGGAGTGCCTGGGTGGGTGGGGAAGCACCCTCATAGCAGCAGTGGGAGGGGGATAGGATAAGGGTTTTTCAGAGGGGAAACCAGGAAAGGGGATAATCCTTGAAATGTAAATAAAGAAAATATCAAATAAAAAAAACCACACACGCAGAATTGTTATTGGATATATTTTCATGCTCCTTCCCAGGAATAGTAGATTGGAGTGAGTTTGCATAAGATTATTTGTAACTGGCTATTTTTATTTGTTTATATGCCTGTACATGCAAAAATATTTTTGAAGTGTAGCTTGTCCTTGTAATTATACAATTTTCATAGATGATTCTTCTTAACCCTCATGGTATAAACTCTCTAATTAAGAATTTAATTTTCTCCATTTCTATGCTCCATTTTCTCAGGCTCTGCTGCTTTTAGAGTGGTAAACAAGTGTCCATTATTTAGATATCAGAGAAGTCTAATAACGTTGACTCTTCTGCCTCCTACAATCCAGTGTATTGATGGAAGTCTAGGTTTGGTTATTATATAAAAGAAAACTTTTTAAAAATGGAGAGTAAAAATTGACTGAAGTTTTTTTTTTTCTTTCAATATATGCAAGGATTCAGGCATTCACTCTCATTGTAATCTCAAATACAATAACTTCGACCTAGGATTGAGTAGTCTCCAGAACTGTGAAAAAAATATTTATGTTGTTCACAAACCATAATTATGAAATCTTTATCGTAACTGACATAGACTAAGACAGAGAGTTGATTAAACTAGCTTCATGCTTCATAAACTTGATCCTACCACTTTGGAAACATCTAAGAATTTAGGGTGCATGGCCAGTATGCCAAAAGCCCTGCATTGAGTCACCAGTACTGAAAATAAATCAGTACTATGAAATAAGCAACATAAATTTATAACGTTAATATAGGCAATGACCTCCCATACTAAAATAGTCTTTGCTTAATGTCGCTATCACAAACTTCAAATAATTATTGTTTCATTCAATTGGATTATATTCTACTTTAAATCTTCAATTTATATTTCTCCAGATAAGTGTTAGAGAAGTGGGGATATATTAGAGCATATTTTTGCTGTTTTATTTATGACAGTGACCTTTAATGTTGACTAAAGATAGTGTCCTAATTCCAACACTGGTTTTTAAAACGTTTTCTAAAGGAAAAACTCAATGTTTTAGATAGTCTAGTAACACTTCTGTTATTAACAACCTACAATATGGTATCTAATTCAGCTTAATAATAATAACTCTAATAATGAACAAGATCACTTTAGAGAGCCATTTATCTTCTTATAGTAGGCAGGAAATATACTCATGAATCATGAATTATCTTCCTTTGAATTCTATCTACTTAACATAATTAATAAGAAAGTCTCAAAGAAATTGAATTTTTATTGTTGTTTTTTTTTTTTTTGAAAATAGCAATCAGTACATTTTGAAATTATATTTATGTTTACTTATCACTCTTATCCTGGTAGTTACATAACTTTTTTTGAGTTGTACATAATCATATATTTATGCTGTTTAAAGAAAATAAAGGCTTAAAATTGTCAGTCTTTTGATTGCATACATTTTTAGTATTTTTTAAAATTACCAACAAGAATACAAATTTACATGCAAACAATTGTTGAGATAACGTTATTATCAAAACAATTTTTGGGTTAATGCTTTTCCTTTTTATCCTTCCATTTAACTTTATTATTTTATTGGATATTTTTAATTATTTATATTTCAAATGTTATCCCCCTTCCCATTTCCCTTCTGCAAACTCCCCTATTCCATTCCTCTTCCCCCTGCTTCTATAAGAGTTCTCCCCACCAACCTACCCACTTCTACTTCACTGCCTTAGTATTCCCATACAATGGGTCATCCAGTCTCCACAGGACCAAGGAACTCTCCTCCCATTGATGCCAGATAAGGCCATCTTCTGCTACATATGCAGCTAAAGCTATGGGTCCTTTCATATGTTTTCTTTGGTTGGAGATTTGGTCCCTGAGAAACCTTGGGGGGTGGTCTGGTTGGTTGATATTGTTGTTCTTCCTATAGGGTTGCAAACCCCTTCATCTCTTACATTCCTTGCCCCAACTTCTCCATTGGATTCTCCACATACAGACTGTTTGGCTGTGTACATCTGCATCTGTATTGATCAAGCTCTGGCAGAGTCTCTCAGGGGACAGCTATACCAGGATCCTGTCAGCCATCACTTCTTGGCATCAGCAATAGTGTCTGGATTTGGTGTCTGTAGATGGGATGAATCCCTAGGTAGGACAGTCTATGGATGGCCTTTCCTTCAATCTCTGCTCCACTCTTTGTCCCTACATTTCCTACATCTAGATATAGGTATAGGTATGGGTATGGGTATGGGTATGGGTATGGGTATGGGTATGGGTATGGGTATGGGTATGGGTTTGGGTACGGGGACGGGGACGGGGACAGGGACGGGGACGGGGACGGGGACAGGGATAGGGATAGGGATAGGGATACATGTGTATGTCTGTGTATGTTACATCATCAATCATAAAATGAATCCTGTGCTCCTTCAGAGTTCAAAAACAGTAACATCTCCCCCATTTTAGTTTCCTTTTTAAAATGTACATACATGTATTAAATGAAATTTAATCCTATATCCTCTGCGTTTCCCCTTCAAGCTCTCCTTGAGATTTCCCTGTAAGATGCCATAGTTTTTTCACAATCCATTAATTTCAGTTAGTACTGCCCATATGTGCGTGACTGTGAGATGGCTAATTGAAGCATGAGAAACCTACCAGGGTTCTTCTCTTGAATAGTTAGTGATTCTTCTTCCCCAGAAACTATATATTGACAATTGTTACACAGTATACTAATGGGTCTGGGATCATCTATCACATCTGTTGAGATTTGGATTGGCTTGATCTTATATATGTCTGTGCTACAGTGAGTTTTATTGCACTGCTATTGATAACAATAAATTGAAAAAGATGGAGAAAGAGATAGAAGAATGAAAACATAATAGAATACTGTTTAAATGTAGGAACAACCTTTTAAATTTTTCAGGTAATTAAATGTAGTTGGAAATAATATTTCAAATAAAATAACTCAGACCTATGAAGATAATTTTCAAGGTTATGTCATATACATATGATAAATTAAAATATTTGGATATGTATGCTAAAATTATAGTAACCTTAGAAGTTAGAAAACTACTAAAACACCAGGGGTTTGAAAATGGAGACAGAGGGGTGAAAGACAGACAGAGACAGACAGACAGAGAGATAGAGAAAGACAGAGAGAATATAGATGACAAAATGAGGAAAGAAAATAATAGAATATGAAGATTTATATATGATGGGAAATATGAGAGATAACTGAAACCAAAGACTTTGAAAGTTACGTATAGTTATCTATTATTATAGAAGCTTTCCAAAATATACGTAAACACTCATGTAAGTGAAGTTTAAATGGATTCACTTATAACATGAATGGGGATAACAGTGCTTCTCTCAGACACCATGGGCTATTCTGTATTGGGCTAGAAAATTTTAGAATTTAGAATATCTACACAACAGCCTTCATAATTTGATCAAAGTCTAGGAAATGGATAGATAACACATTCCTCCTGAATCATGAAATAATATTAAAAGCAACAAACACGCTGTTAAATATTTATAAATATTTTAAGTCTTAGAGATAGGTGTACCTCTGATGTGACTTTTTAAAGTAGTAAAATACGTAAATTTATAAAACTGTAGTTGAAAAATCACTTTTGTCTTTTTATCAAAATAATTACTTATCTAGTCCTTGGAAATCTCTGCTGTTGCTGGTGAATTGATACAGTATAGTTATACTTGGAAAACAAGTCGAGATATATGTTACTTAGAAGACTGCTAAAGAAAGACAAGTTTATTTAATAATCAATTCCTCCCAAGGAGTAAGGGTTGTTGAGTATATAAACGAGCTAGTGGTACTGGATAAGTTAAGATATCACAATGAAACTTTACATTCATATTTCCTGTCTCTTAGAGAGCTCCTCATCTTATTCAGGTATTCGATTATTTTCACTTTGGTTCCTGCCACCTTGCCCATCAGAAGGAACTATGATCATCCAATTATATTTTCTTTTACCATTACTTTGGGTTCCAAGACTAGGCCATTCCCTTCTCCCCCCTTCCTTTCGCCTCTATCTTTTTATTAATTGTTGTTTTATTCCTTTTGTATATTTCTATTCATCCTGGCATGTGTAGATCAAGGCGATCTCAACTCACATACACTATCTTTAGTTTTCCTCTGGAATAAAAAACATAGATTAGCAATCCTGGAACATATTATTTCTCTATTGTTCTTCCTGAACTCATTTGTTTTTAGTTTTCTTCTATTCAGTGCTTTTGTACACTTAAAAACAACTTCTGCTCTCCTAATAGAACTCTTGTCTGTTTTCTGTGATGGGCTCTTTCCACCTTCTGGAATTGCAAGCAAAGTCAATGGAGTTTTTCAAATAAAACTGCATGAGTCTTTATTTTCTTATGCATTTTGAATTAACACAGAATTACATAATTTTCCTCATTATGTTTACTGCTTTGACCATAGTAAATGAATATACTATATTATTGTACATTATCTTAAAGGAAATATTGTCACTAGAAACAGTGATATTAACAAAAATTTCAGGCAGATAAACAAGTTCCTCTTAGGTACACCTTGAACACTTTTAAACTAAAATATATTTCAACATTTTTCTATTTTGCTGGGAAATTTTATACTACATAACTGTGTTATGTTGATATATTGGAAAATGTAGAAAGGACATTAAATATGAGACATAATAAACAAAGCATGCATAGAGAAACAACAACTTTACCTGACATTGCTTTTTTGACAGCACTTTGTCCTTTACAGAACCTCCCTTCAGTGACTTAATTTCAAACATAGTTTTGAGGATGATAATAGGAGGGACATCTGAGTTTCTTGGCATGTTTTGTTTCCATCTTCTAATCCTCAAATTGAATGTTAAAGGGGAAAATTATTAAACTTGGTTGTCTAGAAACATGTGTAACATAATTTGCTCTAGATAAGAGTTGTGTAATGATTAATGATGATCTTTGAATTAACTACTTCCAAATCCCCTTAATTAAAGTTCCAAAAGATTTAAAAGTTTCCTTTCTGAGATTGAGATCGTTAAATTATATTGCCCTAATATAGAGTGACAGCATTGTTAGGTTCTTTTAGAGAAGCACCATAATTGCACTTCCAATCATCCTGCAATTCCATTGTTTAGGTGAGCTTTCTTCCCACAGCATCTCCCAGATGCACACCATGTCCTCAGCGTTCCAGATCCTAATTAATAAAATACAGTAATTCATCTGAAGGTCAACTCGTATCTAAAGCAAATTATGTTACACATGTTTCTAGACAATCAAGTTTAATAATTTTCCCCTTTAACATTCAATTTGAGGATTAGAAGATCCTTTTATGTAAGCAGTGTTTTTTATTATATAACTTCTTTATGTAAAAGTACTCAAAAATTTATGAATCACACCTGAAACTTGATAAAGTTATTAAATAATTTATCATCAGAATTATGAAATGTAAGATCATTCCATTAAGATTCATCCAATGGCCTTGTCTGACACCAATGGGAGAGGAGGCCATGTAGAAGTTTAATGCCCCTGAGCAGGGGGATGCTGGAACAGTGGGGCAGGAGAGGATGGGTAGGTAGAGAAGCATCCTCATAGAAGCAAAGAGGAGGTGAGAGAGGGTGAATGTTGAATGGGGGTTTTTGGTGGGGTAACTAGGATATCATTTGAGATGTAAGTAAATGGAATGATTTTAAAAAAGAAAATAGTTATTACTTTGGTACATGTTTTTTACCTGAAAATTTTGTGAACTGATAAATTAAAATCCAAAAATATTATCTTTCAATGTAATGAGTCCAAATGCATGGCTTATGGTAAAAGAAAACATATTTAATTTTGCTCAGATAATTTCATTACCAAAAGAGAAGTAAACAAAAGAAGTGAGAATTGTGGCAATCCATGTCATGAAATAAGTAACTCCTTTTTAATATTTCAACTATAGAAGAGGGCATTCTATGAATTATGTCTTACTACCAAGAGGATTTTCTTTAGCTATTATTCTGTTAAATATGTCAAATGAGTTATTAAGACATTTTATATTACATATATCTCAAATTTTATTGTATTATAAGAATTATTAAATGTGTTAATCTAACATTTTAGATACTTATATACAGTCAGTTCTGTTAGCAAATCTGATATATTTGTCTTAGTTTTTCTTTAAAAGTGTCAATGTTTCTTTCACTCAACTTACCAAGGTATTACTATAACAGGTATATTATTTAAAATCGAATTGCCTATATTTCACCAATTGCCAGGAAAAGGGAAAATACTTCATTACAATGTTACAAATAAAAATGGCACCTGTATTTCTAATAGAGCCTCTGGGTGAAGGAGAAGATGACTTTGGTGTAGGAGATCATCAATATCCACTGTGAAGACCATAGTAGTTTACTCTGTATTGACTGTTATTGTGGGGAGGTACTAGTACAAAAACAGTGTGACATATAATAATCGAAGATACTGGAAAAAGTATGACAGTTAGCCTTAGAATTTGAGAAACTGGGGGCTTAGTTCTCTTGTTAGCTACGTGTCTCTACTCTCTCCCACAAACATGGATGAGGTAATGCAGTGTGTAGAGCCATGTCAGCAGTTTGTAAAGGACTCAATTTGGCTAGTTAAAAGATGTACCAAACCCGACAGAAAAGAAATCCAGAAGATTGCCATGGCCACAGTTATAGGATTTGCTATCATGAGATTCATTGGCTTCTTCATGAAATTGATCCATATCTGTATTTAAAACATTATTGTGGTTGGCTGAGTCCTTTCTCATGGGACAAGTGAACCAATGAGGGATTGACAAGCTCATGAAGTAAAACGTTGCCTGGATGCTTTGTGGGTTTTGTTTCTTTTCTCCTTCCTATGAGGTTTTCTATTTCTAAATTAAAATAATTGCAAAATAAACACTTTTTCTATAACAGGAAAAAAAAAGAATTTGAGAAACTGAACAAAGAGAAGCAAATCTGGAAAAATCAGACCTTTCCTAAAAAACCATCAGTTGTTATATTTTCTTTTTGAACTTATGCTTTGTTATGCTTCTAGGAATGACATCTTTTGTTGCTTGACCATATCTATCATGTCTTATAATATTTTTAAAATAAAGACAAGAAAATACAAATTAAAACAATTGTAAAACAATTCTAAGGAAGTTGTAGAGAGAGAATGAAATCTTTTCTGTGTAAACATTGCAAGTATCTGTACAGAAGTAGAACTCTCTAAAACTGTACAGCAAAAACTGTAAGTGACCAGATATGCAAACTCCAGAGGAAATCCCCAACACTTCAGTTTGTGAATACCCAACATTTTAATGAATTATTAAAAACATACAATCTGGGGAGAAATGTAACATACTCTTTTCTCAATAATATAATAAGATACCCCACCTTCTCCCCCC
>JADRCC010186392.1:2368-14229 GCA_019843855.1 Hylomyscus alleni
GGATCATACGTGTGTGTGTGTGTGTGTGTGTGTGTGTGTGTGTGTGTGTGTGTGTTATAGTAGAGCCTTACTATGTCTAGCTTTTGCTCTGGAATTTCCTATGTACACCAGTCTTGCCTGGAAGTAAGAGATCTTCTAGACACTGCCTTGTAAGTGCTGGGACTAAAGGCATTCAACAGAACACCTGGATTTTTTTTTTTAAGATAGCCTTTCTGCATAAAGTGAGCATTCTCAAAGCTGTTTTTATCTGTATTTTTCTGATGCAAAAGATAATTTATGATTTTTAAAATGTTTGTTGGCCACATTTGTTTCCTCTTTTGAGAATTGTTTGTTCAGTATTTATTTTATTAGCCCACTCATTTAGATTATTTCATTTTGATAAACATTTGCATTTTGCAGTTCCTCAGATGTACACAATATTGCACATTGGTCTCATATGTAGCTGACCAGAATATTTCTCCCACTCTTGTTATTCTTTCTCTTGATGAGTAGGCTTCTGAAATGCATGTAATCTTATTTGTCCATTCTCAAGATTACTTCCTGTGTTATTTATAATCCTTTTCAGAAAGCACATGCCTATATTTACATCTTGAAATATTCATCTTTGCTTTTCTTTAGCAGTTTCAAAGGTTTACATCTCTGATCAAGGTGTTTAATCCATTTGGTATTGATTTTGTGAAGTAAGTTCTAAAGATCCAAATTCACATGCATATCCACTTTTCCCATCAACATTTATGCTTGCCTTCACTCCAAGGTTATGATAATATATTTTGTTATTAGGGATAAGAAATTTCTGTTTCCTTAATTAATTAACTTAATTAGTTTTGGTTTCTTAGTTAATTAGTTTATAAACAATAATGTGTTAAAAACAGATTTATTGTATTAAAAAATACACAGGAATTTTCTCTCCAGTGACTGTCTAAGGCGGGACCAACCATGAGCTCACAGGCCACAGAAGTAGTGGAGCTGCAGGGACAGAGTCCTTCCTGCCTCCATCTGTACCCAGGAGCTGTGGCTGTTCCGCAGCTCTCTGTGCATGGGTCCTGCTAGGGGAGAGTTGGTCTCCCAGGAGTGCTGACACAGGCTTACAGGCCCACAGGAAGGACAAGCTCAAGCCAGAGACAGCAAGAACATCTAACACCAGAGATCAAGAGATGAGGAAAGGCAAGTGCAAGAACCTTACCAACAGAAACCAAGGCTACATGACATCATCAGAACCCAGTTCTCCCACAACAGCAAGTCCTAGATACCCCAACACACTAGAAAAGGCAAGATTTGGATTTAAAATCACATCACATGATGCTGATAGAGGACTTTAAGAAGGACATAAATAACTACCTTAAAGAAATACAGGAGAACACAGGAAAAAAATAGAAGAACTTAAAGAGAAAACACAAAAATCCCTTAGAGAATTACAGGAAAACACAACCAAATGGGAAGGAATTGAACAAAAATATTCAGGATGCAAAAATGGAAGTAGTAACAATAAAGCAATCACAAAAAGAGACAACTCTAGAGATAGAAAATCTAGGAAAACACAGGAACTCTGCCAGCGCAGTGGCTCAGGTTTCTTTCAGTTTGTCTGAGCTGGTGCCCTGAGCAGACCTTGGGTGCAAGCTCCCTAGCCAGTCCCACAACACCCAGAGGAAGCTCCACTCCCAGGAGCTCTAACATGCCCAGGATCAGAGGTGAGGAGGACACAACATCTGTCCAAAGACCAAGAGTAACTGGGACCAGCAGGACTAGGCTAGTTATGACTAGTAGAAAACTATTGAAAATACTTAAATAAAATCTATAATTCCATGTATCATTACTGAGGTTAATTTAACAACATAAAATAGAAAGTATCTTTTCTATCATGTACAAGGAATTTAGTAAAATAAAAATCCTTATGGAGTGAAGGGAGAAGGCGTGTACATACTTGAGGGATCAAGAGATTACAAAATTGAAGGTATCTTTCAAGTTTATTTGAAGATGAGAACAGTATGGTCATCCTATAAATTACATTTCCCAGGTTTTTCAATGATTGTTTTAAAAGTATTATGTAGTTTCATTGCAGAGCTGTATGTTTGTTACTTGTTTTTATAGAATTGGAGAATCAATGTATACCTTATACATACTAGGTAAATATTCTTCCACTATGTCCCCATGAAACTGCCCGCAGTTTCACAAACAGGATTCACTCAGCCACGAGGGAACAAAGGACCTGAAATAAAAGGTTTGAAATGCAAAGAGAAAACAGGAAGCCAAGTTGCATCTCAATCAAGGCTCCACTTTACTGAGAATAAACCAGGGTTTTTATAGTCACAAGAGAAACAGAAACCAAGTCTCTAGATTATACTGCAAAGAAAGTTCAGGTGCCAAAGTCCCCAGGTTCAGAAGATCTTCAGGCGGCAGGCATACTCAGGCAGTGGGTGTGCTCAGGTGATGAGTGTACACAGGTGATGGGCGTACTCAGGTGGCTTCTTCAAAGATGAACTGACAGTCGACAGAGAGCATCTGACTTAGCTCCCAGGTGTTAGCCTCCAAGCAGAGGCTGCCAGAAGTCCGATAGCTGAAGTGAAGGGGGAAGGTAACATCCCCATAACTTGTAAGTGTATTAGAATCAACCTATACTATCTTACATTTTCATGAAATGAATCATGGACGTTATTTCTACATGAAATTAATAATTTGTGCACGTGTTTCATTACCACTTAAAACACACGATATATCTTAAATAGTGTACATGTTTCCTTTATTGTCAATGAGTGCAACTTATTCATATGTATATAAATAATTACTCAAGGTTTTTTCTGAATAACATACATATAAAAGGATTATGAATATCAGGAAATAGTGTAATTATGAATATTATCAACAAGGATTTATATTGTTTTTCTATTACATGGTTAATATACTTTTATATACCATAGAGAATGAGATAGCAACAGAAAAAAACTGTCCATAAATCAAATTTTTAGAAAAGTTTGAGTATTTTACATTTGACCTGCTTTGGGAAAGTGATATTAGATAAGTTTTTAACTTTTTGATCTCTAATGTGTTTTCTTACTCCATAATTAAATATTAACTTTACTGTATATATTCTATCCCCCTAAAAGTGGTCACATTCCAACATTGAAAACCTGACACTAACATCTGAAATAAAGATGCTGCTTTGTTTTCCTAGACATTCTTTGGAGCTCTTTGATCATTATTAGTACAATTTGAATTATACTATCAAAAATATATCACATTCTGGCATGTGAGTGTAATGATAGTGGAAACATTTTCATCATTGTTGAGATAAGGCCTTGTTAATGAGCTAAATTCTCTATTGTATTATATAATATATAATACACACACACAATATATATATATGTATGTCGCGCATGTATATATATATATATATATATATATTCGTTGCGGAAGTTCTTTATTTTGTTTTCCAGTTCTACAAAAAGAAATAGCACTAGTATAGTTACCCAACAAAACTATACAGCACTATTAAAATAACCATTGAAAAAGCTTGGAAACATGATTTATGTACTCATTGATAAGTGGATATTAGCCCAGAATCTTGAATACCCAAGATACAATTCACAGACCACATAAAGCTCAAGTAGAAGGAAGACCAAAGTGTGGATACTTCGTTCCTTCTTAGAAAGGGGAACAAAATACCCATGGGAGGAGATACAGAGACAAAGTGTGGAGCAGAGACTGAAGGAAGGACAATCCAGAGATTGCTTCACCTGGGGATCCATCGCATATACAGTCACCAAATCCAGACACTATTTGGATGCCAACAAGTGCTTGCTGAAAGAAACCTGATATAGCTGTCTCCTGAAAGGCTCTGCCAGTGCCCGACAAATACAGAGGTGGATGCTCTCAGTCAACTATTGGACTGAGCACAAGATCATTAATGGAGAAGCTAGAGAAAGAACCAAAGGAGCTGAAGGTATTTGCAGTCCCATAGGAGGAACAAAAATATGAACTTGTTGCAACTGCCAGTGGCTACACATGAATGGGGTCTCTGGAAGAGAGGAAAGGGTCTGGGGGGAAATTAAGGGAATCGAGGGCGAGACGGGAATTAAAAAATGAGACTGAGTCATGGTCATGCTTTCAGTCCTCCATGTGTATTCAACTGTCTCTGTTACAAACAGGCAGGCAGAAAACCCTCCCCCAGTCTGTCAGTATCTCAAGTCCCAATCAGCATCTTCATCTTTGGTCCCTGGAGGTCGAGTTCCGGTGTACCAGGAACTTGGAAAGAGGTGTGGCTATTAGCAGGAGCTGGGAGAGAGGCATGGCTATTTGTGGCAAGGCAAGTTCTGAGAGACCAGCTCCTTGCTGGAGGAGGGACACAGTTCTTCCTTATTTATTTATTAAAATTTAGCTGGACTGGGACATATTTATGCACCATAGTCCTGCCTGGGAATTATGGTGGCTTGGTGACCCCACCTGATTTAGATGTAGATCTACTGGACTCTTCCTTACCCAACCTGGATATCAAGTGCAGCTAGTTTGTGAGTTTGTGTTTATTTGTTGCCACGCCCACTTGTCTACACCAGTCATATCCGAATTATCGGGGGTAAAAGCCTGATCAAGGATGAGAGGTGTTATAGCCCCAAAAGGGAGCTTGTGCCTCCTGGGTATTCAGATAGTCTCTGGCTTCTCCTAACCCAGGCGTGTTCCAGATTAGTCTTTCTAGTCGTCAACACCCTCTCTTGTTTAGGCATAAAGGTACCCCAAGAAATGTTTCATAAATGGCTAAGATTGGGCATCATTTCCTGGCCAGCATAATGTTTCCAACATATCCTAATTCAATTCCAAGCTATCCTTAGCTTGGAATTTCTCTCAAGGAATCTGCCTTGCCAGACAGGTTTTTCCTCAGAGTTAGCAACAGAGATCAGAGAACATTGCTTACTGTTAACATAGAATTCTCAGGGCAGTCCCACAGAAGAAAGAACTGTATTACATACTAGAGAGTAATCCAAGGCCTTCTCTCACTCAAGGGCATTAGCTAGAACTGTTAGGTCACCAGCAAGACCCAGAGAATTTAGCAGGAAATGCTAGATCTGATTTTCCCAGTCCTTGCCTCCAGCAGAACTAGAGAATTAGCATAGGAATACCAAGATAGCCCCAGTAGGGAGGGCTCAACTGCTCTTCTGCCTGCTTCACACCTAGTTACCAGATCCTATTGACCTTGATGTAGTGGTCACTTGTCTACGTGACCTCAGTCTTGTGCCCCTTGCTGCCCACCTACGTGACTCTTGTCATTCGCCCTGCTTTCTGTGTTCCATATAAGCCTGGTTTTCACTTTGTGCTCTCTCTTGCTCTCTCTCTCACTCACCGACTGAGATGGACTAGGACCTAGATTCATGCAGTTCGCAGTCCCCTGGGCCCAGAGCACTTGGACCCAGGGGATACAGCACCAGTCCAGAGGGGATGGCTACTGCTTTAGACCCAGTGTATTTCAGGTAACCTCAGATGTACCTCAACTGTTGAGCTGCCAGATCTATCATTTCTCTTTTACAATGACTGTAAAAGTCTGATGCCATTTTTAAGAAAAACATTCAGATCCACCACACTCTTGTGTCGAGTCTGTCACAGCAGAATCCCGTGTACACTTGGCCAGAACTCTTGTCCCGTGGAACTAGGGCTCTTCGCTGAAACCCGGTCCGTGGCAATTTGTACAAACTGGGCCTTTTAGTGTCTATTATTAATAAACACAGCCTCTTGGCATATGACTCTGTCTTAGGTTGGTGAGAACCATAGATTCAGGGATATGACATTGACTACAGGCCTTCACAGGACACCTTTTTCCCATACAGACCAAAGCCATGACATGCCTATAAGGCCTTTTCTTCATTATGATGTATAACTGCCACATAGAATCTCTCTGAAGTCTAGCATGGAGTAGGGCCCACATGTCTGTAATGAACCTGTTTGAGATAAAAGCTCAAAAGTTTAAGAGCAGCAAGCTTAACATCATCTTGAGGATGTCCTAGGCACTTCAGTTGCAAATTAGCAATGCTCAGGCCTAATGTTTGGCCTCCAGGTATAGAGGGAAGCTACTATTACCTCTTAGAAAACAGTGGAGGCTATTTCAGCCAAGTGAACTTTGTTGGCTAATAAAAATGTTTTGCCATTATTTTAGTTGAAAACATGTTTATTAAAAAGACTCTGGATCTGTATCCACTTGACAAACCAATGTTTCAGGCAGCCATTGTGTTCCAACACAAACAGAGCCTGTTCCCCAGATTAAAATGGGGTTAGGACCATACCACATGTTAGTAAGTGAATCTTGCCATTTTACCATGGCATAAGAACTGGAAATGTATGGATGCCAATGGTGATTCACAGCAGACTGACCTTTAGCATCAGACTGCAAAAAAGATTTTTAAAACAAGCAAATAGTGAGATATGCTTTTTTAAAACAAGTAAAAAGTGAAATATGCTTTTTAAAATAAGTAAAAAATGAGATATGCTTTTGGAGGTAACTTTGGAGTGGAGGGCATGATTCCCCTTCCTTTTATTATTAAAAAAATCAAATTCTCAAAATGTGAAGTACACATTGAGTAATTTATTGTCTCTGAGAATTATAAATTATCTCAGTAATATGGGTAACATTAAATTGTTGAGAAAATATCTTAAATGTTTGACTGTAATAGTCAGTTTCATAATCTGTTCTAATTTGATTAGGAACATTAAATATAGAAATATAATGTAGGCAATAACTAATTAATATTTTGTAGTTTTTTATGTTAAGGCAATAGTAACTTGAAAGCCTGAGAAGGATTTAATAGTCACATGTATATATTTTACTTTTAATTTTTAAATCAGAATTGTATTTTAAAAATGTCAAATTATAATAAGAAATTGAAAGCTCTGATATATGTATGTACTCATATATCAATATACAAATTAAGGCTTAGTTTTAGTACTTGATAGTTACTACAGCATTCAGTTTAATTATTTGTGCTGAAGTAGGGGTGAAAAAATCATGAGATTAAACATGTGACGAATATATAATTTTCTCTCATAAAAGTGCTATAGAAGTATATACTATTATGGGATGTATATATAAATTCACAGGAAATATAAAAGCACGTATACAAACAAATTTTAACAATTTGTCTCCTTTGGATAAATATCAATTTTGTCTAAATATTTTTACTATGTAATAGGCCAAATATCAATTAGTAGTTTGTAATAATCAATTTAATTGCTGCTTGAAGCAAGAAATAGACATCTCATTAGGTTCTTTTTGTTTTGTTTTGTTTTGTTTTGCTTTTGTTTTTGTTTTTCGAGACAGAGTTTCTCTGTGTAGTCCTGGGTGTCCTGGAACTCACTCTGTAGACCAGGCTGGCCTCGAACTCAGAAATCCTCCTGCCTCTGCCTCCCAAGTGCTGGGATTAAAGGCATGTCCCACCACCGCCCAGCTTCATTAGATTTTTAAGAGATGTTTTTTAAAATATATTTATGATTTTATTATATCACCACGACTTTATAGTAAGATATTAAAACTTTACATGAGAAAAGATGAATTTTCATTAATGTTTTCTTTTTGTTAAAGAGTTAATTTGGGCATATTTAAAACCCAAAATTTGATTATAATAGATAGCAATTGTTTACAGAAGCTTTGTTTACCTTCTGTAAAAAGCTTTTTGCCTCTCACCAGACAATACCTAACAAAGGCTTAAGTCTTGTGCTGAGCTTAAGATGTGGTCTTAGTCAAAAGCAAGTTGAAATAAGTAACTCGAATATTTTACTTAATACAGCATTTTTGACATAACTGAGACTTAAATATTGAAAAAGATATTGCCTTTGAAACTTTTTCTAGAGCAGTTAATGCTCGTTTGTAAAGGTATTAAGATTTCCTTTTAGAGGGATTAGATCAACATACACTGAAAAATTCAAAGTCCTAGCCTCTTCCACTGAGTCAGAGACAAAAAAGTTATAAAGGCAAAATTTTAAGCAAAATCTTCAAAATTACCATAGTTTCAGGCCAGATTGTAATGCAATAATAAATTTTAAAAGACTTATGGCCTCATTGACCTTTTATGAATTTTAAAATCAAAGCTATTTTAGAACTATGATAATTAATAAACTGTAGCAAATGGAACTCTGTCAATTTTAACTATACTTCTAAATTTCTTTTGTAATATTAAGCCATAACCATAACTTTTGTATGAAAATCAATATCAGCCTGCAACTTAATTTTTGGCCACTAGATGGTGGTAAGCAGTTGTGAAACTCTAGCAGTCGATTTTTACCGTAAAGTATGGTGAAAACAAACCCTTCTTACTTCTATAGAAAAAAAAAAACAGTAAGAAGTAAACAAAATGGCAAAACAGGTTTGCATCTATTTGCTCACACTAATCATTTCTCTCATCAACTATACTAGTCTGGCAAGCATTTCCAGGCCACACATTGGGGGTACCACCTGTTGCAGCCACCAGCTGCTACACACAAATGGGGTCTCTGGAAGATAGGAAGGGGCCTGGGGGGATATTAAGGGAATAGAGGGCGAGAGGGGAATTAAAAATTGGGACCGAGCCATGGTTATGCTTTCAGTTCTCCATGTGTATTCAACTGTCTCTGTTACAAGCAGGCAGGCAGAGAACCCTCCCTAGTCCATCAGCATCTTGTGTCCCAATCAGCATCTTCATCCTTGGTCTCTGGAGGTGGGAGTTCCGGTGTACCAGGAACTTGGAAAGAGGTGTGGCTATTCACAGGAGCTTGGAGAGAAGAGTGACTATTTGTAGCAAGGCAAGGTCTGAGAGACCTGGTCCTGGCTGGAGGAGAGACACATGAACTAACCAGTACCCCCAGAGCTTCCAGGGACTAAACCACCAACCAAAGAGTACAAATGGAGGGACTCATGGCTCCAGCTGGATATGTAGGAGGGAATAGCCTAGTCAGTCATCATTGGGAGGGTAGGCCCTTTGTCCTGTGAAGTCTTGATGCCCCAGTGTAGGGGAATGCCAGGGCCAGGAAGTGGGAGTGGTTGGGTTGGTAAGCAAGGGGATGGGAGAGGGAATAGAGGGTTTTTGTAGGGGAAACCAGGAATGGGGATAACATTTGAAATGTAAATAAAGAAAATATCTAATTAAAAAAACAGATGAAAAGGAATATATATAATATTCCCAGGCTTCTTTTTCTTAGCAAACAATTAATAGTAAAAACTTTAAACTAACACATTTCCTAACTACTGAAATCTATCAGTTGACCTGTATAAGGAGGTCTACTTTTTTTGTCATCCCCATAATAATTTCTTTTTTTATTTTTTCATGTATCTTTCAACATCTCTATATAGCTCTTTTATTCCTGTATCCAGACAGTGGAGATATTCTTAAAGAAATGTTTGCCACACTGAAACACCTCATATATTTTTTTTTTGTTCTTTAACACTGTCTTTTTTCTCTTCTATTTCATATGCATCATAGTTTATGTATTATATGCAAAATAAGAATTAAAATATAATATTCAATTCTTAGGTGACCCTGAATCTATTTTCTTTCTTGATATTTAACAATAAGAGGGATGTCACTTATAACTGTTTTCAGATGCACATACTTGAACCCAACCAATGGGCAGCAGCTGCTGACCCCTGTGGTTGAATTAGGGGAAAGCTAGAAGAAGCTGAGGAGGATGTAGACACTGTAGGAGGACTAATAGTCTCAATTAACCTGGACCCCTGAGATCTCTCAGATACTGGAACACCAACCAAGCAGCATACACCAGCTGATATGAGGCCCCCAACACATATACAGCAGAAGACTGCCAGGTCTGGGTTCAGTCAGTCTCTTCCCTCAAGAGACTGGAGGCTCCAGGGTGTTTTGAGGTCTGGTTGGGTAGAGGTCTTGAGTGGTAACATCCTCGTGGAGATATGGGGGCTGGGAGGAGGTATGGGATATGGATCAGTCAGAGGGTAGACCAGGAGGGGAATAAAATCTGGAGATTATATAAATAAATAAATAAATAAATAAATAAATAAATAAATAAATAAGAAAAAATGTTTTTAAATTCAAGAAACTTATAATTTGTGCACTGCTAAAAATCAGAGATTTTTAATTATTTAAATATACTGTTAATACATTCAAAATGTAAAAACATTGCTGCCTATAGGATAATATCCTGATTGCTATAGAATTTAAATTAATGAGAACAAGATACAATAATACTCCTTGTGTTCCAAAAATGAAAGAATGGCCTCATTTAATATGCATATTGCATTTTATAAATACATAATAGAAAAGGCTACAGGGAGATGAGTAAATTTCATCATATCTCTCCTTTAAAAGAGTCAAATGTTTATGTTTTTAAGCAATTCTTTTAAAAATATATTTTCTCCTGATTATTATCATGATGATTTTAATGTAATTATTGTAAGAACTATAAAAGTAGAAACTGAATAACATTGTATAAACAGTTATTTGGTAAAGGTATTATTCACTTGATTTTAATTTGGATGCCAGGATTCTGACATTTTATTTATTGCTCCTCCATTTATAATAAAAATACTATTATACCTTTACTAAATAGAAAATTATAATAGTACTTAATACCAGTTTAGAACTCCAAATCTGCTGTGAATTTACAAATGCACTTATAAAACAGGTTGGGACAATTTTTAGAAAAGGCCATAATTTTTAATGATTCAGCAACTCACTTTTCATAATTGTTTTTGATGCTATTGCTCATTACATTTTTGTTTATACCTTACATTCACTTTATATTTTTGGAGAATGAAACTCAATAAGTAGCTTTCTTTGTAATGGATGTAAATCTTTTAGATAACTTCCCTATAATTATTTCTGTCTCAAGGAAAAATGTTGTCAAGTGTCACAAATCATTAAGGAAAATATATATGCATAGTCAAAGTGACCAGGAGGAATTCATAAAATTTAAATCTCCCAAATTATCTTGGTGCCATCTGGAAAATCAGGTAAAATTGATTTCAGAAAGAAAATAATATTTTTCATTGCTGTTTTAGTTTTTCTCTGAGAAATTCGATTCATTTCTTTTATTTTAACAAACTCAAAAGGACAGAAGATATCAAAAATGTTGCATAACTCATTTAAGTATCAATTAGTACATTTCTTAACGTTTTCTAAATCATCTACATCTATATAAAATACGTGCTAATTATATTTTGGGAAGAACTTTTTAAGTGTTAGGGTGCAAACACAGGGTCTTCCTCATATAATGATTTTTAATTCAACCTATTTGGTAATATTTTATTTCCTTTGAATTTTTTTACTTTTTAAATTTTTTTGATTTTTTTATTATATACTTTCTTGTTTACATTTCAAATGTTATACTCTTTCTTGGTTTCCCCTCCAAAACCCCCCGTCCCCTCCGCCTTATTCTATGAGGGTGTTCACTCACGCACCTACCCACTCCTGCTTCCCCATCCTACCATTCCCCTACAGTGTGATATTGAGCCTTCACAGAACCAAGGGCCTCTCCTCCCACTTAAGTGTACTCTTTGGTTGGTTCTTTAGTCCCTGCAAGCTCTGGGGGTTCTGATTGGTTGATATTGTTCATTCCTCCTATGGGGTTGCAAATCCCTTCAGCTCTAGGGAAGAGAAGTAGTAGTAGTAGAAGAAGAGGAGGAAGAAGAAACAAACAAACAAACAAATCAGAATATGACAAAGCAAATATAGAAAAAGTGGCATAGAAAATGGAAGAAATGAAACACCCCCATTCTCCGGCTGAAGATTTCTGATATTCTAAGGTTAGAATAAGTTAGTAGAAGGAGAGGGGAATGAAAGGGAAAAATCAAAATTGAGGCCTGTGCTAGCTAAATTACAAGCTTGAAAGAGCCATAGTGGGTCAGGCCAAGGACATATCTGGACAAGGTCTGAACAAAAAAA
>JADRCC010186422.1:0-10379 GCA_019843855.1 Hylomyscus alleni
AAAAAAAAAAAAAAATGACTGTCGAGCTTCTGGCACTACTGCCAGCCCAGCAACTCTCTGCCCCATGGGGCTGGCCAGCCCTGTGCAGGCAGCCAATGGACAACCTGTTTTTATCTCGTGGAGACTCTGACTCAAAGCTCCAAGATCTCTCTCTAGTTTGCCAAGTTCCTACTGGTGGGTCGTTACCACGCCAACCCCATGCTCCAAATCCCCCACGGTCTCTCTAGTGCACCTCAGGCAAACCCATGCTTATGCTTTGCTGCCTTCACTCTTGAACCTGGACGAGCCACAATGTGAAGGAAAACACAACACAAACTTTGTTTAGAAATGATCGTAACTCAATTGCTGGGTGAAGCAACTAAAATCCTAATCTTGTAAGCCTTATTAAATCTAAATCTTCTGGTGGTGAATCCTGATGCATTCACCTTGAAACTGGGAGACACTCGTAGCTACATCTTGTCCTCACACTATCTTCATCCAAAAAAGCAGTGATAATATATCTCCACCAATGAAATGAACCGGTTCAGGCCAAATTAAAGTATATAAAGGCAGTTTTATTAGGAGTCTGCTCTTAGGTGGTTCACTGTTCCAAAGAAATAAGGCCAGGGAAGTATCCATGGGGAGGAATATAGAGGGAGGAGGAAGAGAAAGAAAGAGAGAGAGAGAGAGAACGAGAGCGAGAGAGAAGAAAGGGAGGGAGGGAGGGAGAGAGAAGAAAGGGAGGGAGGGAGGGAGGACAGAAGGAAGGAAGGAAGCGTGAGCATGCAAGGAGAGAGAAAATTCAGAGAGACAGAGAGAGGAGAGACCAAAATGTCTGCCTTGTATATGGAAGAGCTTCTGGAGGAGGGGAAGCCCAGCCCCTGAGCTGGAATGTTCAGCATAAAAGGTGGCATGTGCCACCTATGCTGAGGTAGGCAGGAACTGAAGGATGCTGGGAGAACCTGGAGACCAGGCCCACTTTGGTATGTAAAATGTGCACCTTAGCAGTTTGGGCTGCGTCTGAAGCCCACCAGTCAGAATAGAACTCTGACGGCCTCCACAATGACTAGCAAGCATTGTTCTCTGTTCTGCACAAGAAGCAGGATGAGAATGCCTGGCAGGAGAAGAGGGAAGAGGGTCCACACAAACCCACAAAACCCACAAGGACAGTAGCTTTCTCTGCCTTCTGCAGCTCAAAGGCCACAAGCCAGTGTCTCAATCTGTGGATCTTACATACCCTGGGTGTAAGGATTAGTCCTGTGTACCTGTGCTCATGGTAAACTACGGATAGGAGGAATTGACAACAATAACTAATATGTGAATGAAACAGCACAAGGAAAAAAGGCTACCTGCAGTCTGTCACTCTTCGGGGACACTCTATGTAATAGTTTGGGGCTGCATATATCTCAGGCAACTGAAATTCTGCAAAGTGCTACCAGGACTGAAAGGAGATTCCAGTCTAACATAGTGTTGTAAATTTTTAGAATTCTCACATTTGGCCTGTGGTGACACACATACTTTAACCTATTTAATCCTGGCACTCAAGAGGCAGAGATAGGCGAATCTCTGAGTTTCAGGCCAGCATGGTCAACAAAGTGAGTTCCAGGCCTCCCAGGACTACATGGTAAAACTCTATGTTGAAACCCTCGACCCTAAATAAATGAATAAATAAATAAATAAATAAAAGAATGAATTCTCAAATTTGATTCTTCTTCCTTTTTTGAGGTGGGGCTATATCTTACCTTTGACCTCACATTCTGAGGTTCTTTCAAATAAAAACAATTATTGGGGAGAAAATATATAACTTGTACAATTTGATTTGCCTTCAAATAGTTTTAAAGTTACTTTCATTACAATTAAAATAGAGATTCAAGTCATGTGTTAAAACTTACTTTGTAACTCAATTGAGGACCAAATTTTTAAAGTTAAGAAAAGCTGGTTCTCTTGAAGAAAAAGATGTTTATATTTATTTTTAATATATTGTTAACATTCTATAAATGGTTATCTTAGAATTCTAAAGGTAAGTTATAGAATAATTTTCTTATTTGAACTTTAATTTGCAAACTATTGTGTCCTTTTGCATATTTGGTTGCAAATTTGCATAAACAGTATAATTACAATTATCTGCTTTCCCCAAAAGATTAGTAAGGGAAAACTACTAATTAATCTCATTTACATGTGGATAAGGTTAATTGCTAAAACTAATTTTTATTTTCTCTTGCTAAGCTGTAATAAATGCTGCCATGCTTATTAAGATACAGCATAGGTATTATACTATGTGTCAAATTGAATAATAATTATATTTATGTAGTATTTTTTCTCCTTATCAAAGAACACAGATTCTAAATAGCCAGATGCTTTCTCTCTGCCAGAAAGATCACAATCTCACCTTTCTGGGTACATGTTTCTCTTCTAGCCTCTTACTGTATGTGTACTTTTCTCACAGATGTGAAGATAAATACAAAATAAAAATCTTGAAGTTTTAAACAATAAAATTGATATTCATTTTAATGAATACAAAATAAGGACCTAATATGTCAATGGATGTTATCACCTGCCGAGGAATGAATAAGGATGGCCTCCGGAAGCTTTGTGGTGGTTGGTTTGTAGATACTTGGGCCAAGGAACAGCACTATTAGGAGGTATGGCCTGGTTAGAGTAGGTGTGTCACTGTGGGTGTGGGCTTTAATACCCAAGTGCTAGCTGCCTGGAAGAGAGTATTCTGCTAGCATCCTTCAGATGAAGATGTAGAACTCTCAGCTCTGCCTGCACCATGCCTGCCTGGATGCTGCCATGCTTCCTGCCTTGATGATAATGGACTGAACCTCTGAACCTGTAAGCCAGCCCCAATTAAATGTTATCCTTAAAAGAGTTGTCTTGGTCATGGTGTCTCTTCACAGCAGTAAAACTCTGACTAAGACAGGCTTTATGTTTGAATATTTATTCCCCATCTTGTAGAACTGTTTGGGAAGAGTTAGGAGGCGTGGCCTTGTTGGAAGAGGTGGGTCACTGGGTGTGGGCAGTGGGGATTCTCTTTGTTTCTTTGTAGAGCAAGATGTAAACTTTCAGCTACTGCTCCAGCTCTCTCTGCCTGCTGTGTCTTGCTCCTGCCATGATGATGGTGGACTCCTATCTCTTTGGAACTGTGAGCCCCAAATAAACTTTTCCTTTTATAAGTTACCTCAGTAATGGTAACTTAACTAACCCAAGTTAGACTAACCAACTAACCTTAGCTAACCTAAGTTATGATGTTTTATCACATCAGTAAGAGAAAAACTAATGCAATATGTGTTTCAATTTAGATTTATATGGACATTTTGGTTTATGCAGTCACTCCTAAATATTTTCCTACTGATCTAGCTCTTCTTCATTCTACTTTGTGACTATTTCTTGAGCTCAGGCCTTCTCTCTGTGTTAAGTACTTGTCTTCTGCCTAATTATTATAAGATTTATTTAGTGTATCTAAGTTTTGTGTCCAAGTATGAATGTGCAACATGTGCTTCCAGGGGCCAGAAGAGGGTGCTCCTGGAACTGGTGTCATAGACAGTTATAGATCAACACTTGAGTGCAGGAAATTGAACCAACGTATTCTGAAAAAGTAGTGTTGTAACCCCCGAATTACTAATGCTAACTCTCTGTGGTTAAAGCCTTACCAAACACCTCCAGTGTTGTGTATAGACAGTTTGCCACTGCATTTCTTCCCATAGAAGCTCTCATTTTCCCTCCCTCCTGAAGCAAGTGCAATACGCAGGCAGCTGGTTTCTGCACTGTATCCCCCTGCAGCAAGCTCAGGGATCCCTCCCCTCTGAGAGCACTCAGTCTAGCCTTAGAATGACACTGCACATAACCCCCACCTTACTGAAAACATCCCATGGAGTCAAATGTTAGCTAGCATGAGACATCTTCCCTGCCTCTGTGTCTCCAAAACTAGCAATCTCTGATAAATGGCTGAACTCTTTAGGTACCTATCCTTGGGACCTTAAAGAAATAACAAACCCAAAGAAGATTAGGGCCTCACATTTAAATCATAGAAAAAGGTAATCAGAGGTCAGAGACAGTTATGGTCAGCCATAAAATTAATTCCTGATAGTACCATTAATCTTCATCCCAGCTTCAATTCTGTCCCATCAAATGGTTACTGCCCTTCACTCCCTTGCATCCTGAGCATTCAAAGAATTCCTAACTATTCTGTATACGAACCCAATGTTTACTGGATTTATCATCACACGCCAGCATTTACTCTCTGAGTGTGAGGCATGTGATCCGAGTCAGGACTCAAAATAAAAAAGACTCTTTTGCAAGTTGCAGTGGGCTTTGCAATTCTTGGACTCTGGGTTTGGGTTTCCCGGGGACTCGGGGCATCTCAGTAGTAAGCACTTTTCACCCCTGAACAATCTTTTCAATCCCCAGGCTATTTCTAGTCACCAACAAATAGCAAAGTCATCCCTATGGGCCTTTTCTCAGACCTTTATAAAATGTAAACTTCACCATACAACATTCACTCATGAAATTCTACAAGACAGTCCAAGATCCATATGGCAGCAGATAGGATCCTTCCTTAACTGG
Organism: Hylomyscus alleni; assembly: GCA_019843855.1. Lineage (NCBI taxonomy): Eukaryota > Metazoa > Chordata > Mammalia > Rodentia > Muridae > Hylomyscus > Hylomyscus alleni. The sequence goes on from JADRCC010186422.1 coordinate 4,546, forward strand.
CTGGAGGTCTATCCTCAGCTCCACCTGAGCTCCAAGCCATCTTGAATTCCAGAAAAGTCATGGAACTTGGAGTTTCTAAGACCCAGAGTTCATGCCCTTAACTTGAGGAAACACAGTCATCTCCTCTCTCTAATCTGAAAACCACTAGGTGTGTTCAGATAGTATAGGAAGGGGAAGAAAGGCTATTTGAAAGTACGAAGTATTTTTCATGAGAGCATTTCTATTCATTTCCTAACTTAGTCTCAAAAGAAGGAGCGTTATTTCTATGCCTACAGTAATTTATTGTAGCATTTCATCATTTTAAAAAAATTTTCATTTATATTTATCAATTTGGGTCATAGTTTCCAAAAGAATGTTGCTTGCATTCTAAGCTCTGTCTTCCCACAATTTCCTTGTAATAGTGTTCTTCCTCCTTTTGTCCAGTTGAAACAATTCTCAAAGTTTGACATGCAACAGAATTTTTTTCTTCTTGTATTCTTCCCTCCCAAGTATTCCAGAAAACTTTCCCACTCCGACCCCCACGTCTCTAACAGAACACCCCATGCTTTGCTCATGGAGTGCTTGTTTTTCTTTCATAAATTCTTTTATTTCTCCTTGAAGCTGACATGACAGGACTATGTGTATACATCCCACACTACCCACCTCTCACTGTGCCTGTTTCCTTTTTGGAGTTCTTACTCCAGACCTGGATTCTCTCGTGGTGTGGTGTGATGGTAGGTTTAATTGCTCTTGCTCATTCTCCTCCACCCGGAAGATCCAGGACGCTCTTTTGTCCCTTCCTTTGATTTCCCTACCAGCTCCACAAAGGCATTTCTATACAATTTCTTCTCACATCACCAGAATCTCCCTCTTGCACTGTCAGTCTTGATCTGGGGTACAGACGGCCTCTTTGAAGGACTCCCTTCCCTAAGGTCCTGTAACTTCAAAGACCCTAAGTCTTCAACCTCTCTCTCTAAGAGAGACTGCAAGTTGCCTTCCAATCTGGTGTTGTAGGAAGATGACAGAGACAAAATTCAGCATGGATGTGCCATTATAACTCATCCATTTCAACAGAAGGGATGAGACTACATGGTGAGCTTACAGTTAGCATTAATATTAAGATGGTGAATTTTCTCCTGGAATTTCCCTTTGTCCTTCTTACTTGGTGAAATAAGGCACATATTAACATATGACTTTTTCTGGTTTTTGAGCTAAAAAAGTAACAGTTTATTGCTAGAGATTTTCACTCCGTACTTCCTACTCTGGGCAAGCTCAAATCCAAGACACACCCCAATGACAGAGGCAGTGACTTCAGCCCTGAAATACAAATTATGTCAGCTATGAAAATTCTCCTTAGATTCCATTACTTACAAAGTTTCATCAGGAAAGCAATGTTTGCACCCCCTGCCATCCTGACGTCTCTCAAAATACTCAACAAACATTTGTGAAAATACGTAATGAAACAAGTTTGATTTCCCAACTATTTAGTAATGAAACCCGGATAAGTTGATGAAATCAGAAGCATGCATTTCATTCTTTCTTTCATCAGTCACAAAGGCAATATTCAATACATAATTAATACTTTCTAGTAATATTGAATATGGCCACTTTCCCAGAAAATATAATTTGTGTCATTCGAATTGTAACTGTTCAAAGTGTTACTGTTTGGCACAGGACATATTTATACTTCAGAGCCTCTATGACTCAGGCTGTCAGAGCCATAAAGTGTTTGTGGGTATCATGTGCATGTTAATTTTTCATTTTCGGCATTCATTCTGGATAATAAAATTAGTTCATAGTATATTCCTGAAAAAACAACACCAACAGTTGAGATATCCCTCACAAATTTGATAGAATTTAAATTTAATCTACTTATTCTAACCTGCCTAAAATTATAATTAGGAAATACTTTTTTTTAAATTCTGAGTTTGTTCTCTATATCTAGGTTTCTTTTCTATTTACTTGGTTTGAGAAGTATTCTAAAACCTGTATATTTTTAAATTTTCCCATGAGATCAACATATATGACCAAAGTTAAAATGTAAATATCAGGAATGATGAAATGGGTTAATTGGTGATGGTCTTGCTGTCTAAGCATGAGGACCTAAACTCAGATACACAGTTCCCACCTAAAATGCTGGGCACATGATTGCCCAGTACTGAGAGGCTGAAACCAAATGATTATGGGACTCATCAAGAAGTTAATCTAGGCAAAATGACGAAGTCCAGAGTCAGTGAGACTTATGGGAAAATACCAGTTTTATCCATAGGGCTTACGCAGGCAGACTTTACAAAGGTGTCTCCATATGTAAAAGCAAGGCCTTGATCAAGTGTAACCCTCAGATTCTTAACGCTGGTGGTGACCAATTTTACCCAAAACATTCTCCCAGCTCTAAACATGTTAGTGTGCTTACCCTGATGAATGAATGATAGAAACAAGTAGAACAAGTATTTAGCAGCCATGTTTGTTCCTGCCAGCTTGAAAGGACTGCATGTCAAGCAGGGAGCATGCTTTGCCATCTGTAAATCTTCTGGAAGGATCCTGAACAAATATGCCCTGAACAAATATGGTAAATTGTCAAGTTTTTAGCTAGAAATATTTCATTGAATAAGTATTTGACACAGAAGGGTTCAAAATACAAAGTCTTTCTTAAACAAGGGTTTCTGTAAATGTAGATATTCCTAACATCTAAAACAGAAAGTTGTTATAAGTGGGTTGTTTTAATATACATACACATTCATGAAAAATCTATTTCTAGAAAATGCATATATAGAACTTTTAAATTTATTTTATCCGTTAAAGATCCATTTGCTTTTACATGTATGGATATATTGCCTGCATGAATGTCTGTGCACCACACATGGGCCAGGTGCCCATGGAGGCCAGAAGAGGGTTTACATTCCCTTGGACTGGAATTAAACCTGCTGAGAAGTGAACCTGGGTCCTCCAGCAGAGCAGCAATGCCCTTTACTACTGAACTATCTTTCCAGTCTCAAGAAGCTGTCTTAAAGAAAAGGGAGAAGAAGAGGGAAAGATAGAAAACAGATGTACAAGTACAAAGACTTAGAAGAGAGACAGAGGGAATGGAGAGATGTCCTCTTATGGTCCACATGGTCTGTGCCTGGAGGTTTATGACTGCTTGATGTTAACAAACAGAGCAAGTAAGGTAAAGAGTACTCTGATGTCACTGTCACATGCCCCACAGCACTCAGGGACCCTGTATTCCAGCCACCCCACCCCCACCACCCACCCTGCCAAGGGGAAGCTGAAGGATGTGATCCTCTGAGTAATGGCATGAAGACAAATGTCACCTGTGCCTGTCCATCATGGGCATCCTCATGCTAATTGTCTTTGCTGCAGAAACTAGAATCTATTATGGTAACTGAAGTAGTAGATGGGTATTCTGATTGCTCATCGAATACGTTGATAAAATGCCTTGACAGAAATCAGCATGAGGAAAAAAAGAGTATTTTTCTTTCATAATTTCATATTATAGTTATTAATGTAAGTCAAGTTGACTGAAGTTCAAAGCAGCTGGTCATTTCACATGCAAAGTCAAGAAGAGAGAAATGAATTAATACTTGTGGACTTAACCACTGTCTAGCTTTCTGTCTCCACTCTTCTACAGTCTAGGAGTCACAGCCTAGGGAATGGCACCACCTACAATGGGCAGTTACTCTTCCCTTGATGTAATCAATCAATGTAATGTAATCAAGACAAACCCCACTGGCAACCATGCAGGCCAATGTTATCCAGACAAGCCCTCCATGGCACACTCTTTATAAGCAATTCTGGACGGCTTAAAGATGACAGCTGAAACAAATCATGACAATGGGTACATGACTGATCTGAGATGTATGTAAATCCTTCTGCCAATCGTATGTTGATATGTTAAGTAAGTTATGTAAGTCCTTCTGCCAATTGAGTGTTAATATGTTAAGTAAGTCAAGTGTTAAAAGAACTAAAACTGGGAAAAATAAAAAAATTAAATAAATTTTAAAAAAAGAATTAAAACTGGAAGAAGGTGGATTAATGTAAATTTGGAGGTTGGGAGATCAATGTCAATTTCCAAGGGCATTAGGACGATTTCACAAGATACTGCAAGCGCCCAAGAGACAATGGCAAGTACAAAATAACTTCTCAAAGCTTGAGGTGCTCCAATCCTCTCCTTCCTTGTGTCTTCACATCTGGAGTCTATTTTATGATATTTTATGACATTATTTTTAAACTTTAAAAAAGCTTCATGAAAGTGGAAATCTTACCTGCTTCTTAACTAAATGTTCTGTCCTTATTTATTGCTAAGTTATACAATTCTGATTGGGTTTGGAGTGATGTTTGCTAGAAAAGTGTGAGTTAAGGAGGACATTTGTGAAGAGGAGAACCTAGCCTTTTCTTTTTAAAAGTGTACGTGTAGGGGGAGTGTATTTTCTTTTATGTTGAGAAAGAGGGATGTGCAGGCAGAGATGTTAAGGAGGTGGCTTTGTAAGTAAAGTGCTTTCCATACAAGTATCCAGCTTGAGGGCCAGGTTTCTGATTTCCTGGACCCAGGTGAAAGCTGCGTGGACATGGTGGTCAACCTGTAAACCTAGTGCATGGATTCTCAGAGAACAAACACCAGAGAGAGATGGCTAGCTAATCTAGATGATTCATGAGCTTTCTTGGAAGACATCAGATCTCACACACGTGGCTTCACACATGCACACACACATACCACTCATACATACCTATGCAAAAGAGGACACGGAAGAGGCAGAAGACACAGAGAGTGTGAGAAACGCTGGACCAAGACACTGACATTGTCTTGGAAGTGATCATACAGAGGACAGGCTGTGGATGGGGTCAGCACTTCCACAGACAGGAATGGATTAGGGATGTTTATAGAGAAAAAAAAATGCCAGGGAGATAGAAGCAAAACAAGATGCCTTATAGGGCAGTGTTATAACAAGGCACATATTAAATGAGGGTCTATGAATTTTTAGACCATGAAATTCAGAAGGCAACATTTCACACTCATTCAACATGTATTTACTTAGCTTATTTTATTATAAGACACGGTGATAGCTGCAGGGACCCAAACATGTTATGATGGTACTGCTTTGTATTTACAGTGGTTGAGGCACAAACAATCCATCTTCCCCGTGAGAACAAACCAACGTATTAGCTGGTGGCAGGTAGACAAAATTATTGGCTGTGTGAAACTTCCCCTTTTCAGCCTGTTGTTTTATTGGAGTGGCACACCCAGGTTCCCAGCTTTATTTCTCAAGTTAAGGCATTTAATGTGTACTCTCCCTGACCTTCAGTGGATAAATCACAAGGAGACCGACAGAGGCTGCAAACAAGGCTGCCGAAGCCTGGCTGTGGGGAAGCCATCTTCCTTTCCATCTAGCTTCCATCTTCCCTTCTCTCTCTCTTTTTTTTTATAGGCTCATCTCCATGTAAACAGTCTGATAAGTATGTTAATTCAAAACATTGACTCTCAAAGAAAATGGAGAAGCCATCAGGAGATGCTGTTCACAAGCTTGCCTGTGGTCGAGAGCATTGCCATTCATTTTCCAGAGTCATAATATTAGACACCACGATCTCTGCCGGCTTAATACCTAGATATTAGGCCCATATGCTGCTGGCTGCTAAGAGTTGTTAATTTAGGGCCTTGAGACATGACTCCAAACTTAAGGGGCAATCACAATTCCAGAGTATCCAGATTAGACTCCCAGCACCCAGTCTGGTGGCTCACAACTGTGGGGTGTGATTCTGAAGGAGTCTGACACCTCTGACCTTTGTGCGCATCTGTAGTCTTTTGCACAAGCTCACACACACACACACACACACACACACACACACACACACACACACAC
>JADRCC010186434.1:0-13865 GCA_019843855.1 Hylomyscus alleni
CACACACACACACACACACACACACACACACACACACAGAGAGAGAGAGAGAGAGAGAGAGAGAGAGAGACAGAGAGACAGAGAGACAGAGAGACAGAGAGACAGAGAGAGACAGAGAGAGACAGACAAAGAGAAGAAAACAAACCAGCAAAGCCCAGATACATTCAGTGATATGTCCAAAGACAAATAGTGTGTCATGACAGCAGCAGGATTTCCTTCAAGATTCTCCTGCAGTGTTTCCTCCACCAAGCCAGGCTGCTTGTGGAGACTTGGCACTGAGCCTGCTGTGTGGAGAGACAGTCTCCTGCCTCCCATCCTCCTCTTCTTCTTGTAGTGTCCCAGTCAAAGGAGGAAAGTCCAGTCCAGATCCATGCTTGCTTGTTTCTTCCTTGATCAAGGGAACGAGGGTTTAAGTTGTATTCACAGAATGAATGAGCCCTCCCATTCCACACAGCCCGGCCTCCTTGTGGAGTCCCTCTGGGCCCTTGGCTCTTCATTACAGTCATTCATTTGCATCAACTTTAGTATTTCTGATCTTCTAGCATCTATGCTTTGTGATAGTTTTAGCCTTTATACTAAAGAATCTCATAAAAAGTATACTTCAAACCTTTCAATAATTGAGAAGGACAGTATTTTTATCTGACTCTGGAGGCCATGTTGGTCCTGTCCACGGTTTCTCATCCCCACCCTTTCCAACACAGTTTGTACAAGCCAGCATAATGAATGACACAGGAGTAAAGTTTGGGAGTCAGTTTGGGATTAAAATTATGACATCTTCTTCCTATAGCACCTTTGGTGTATTAAAATCTCATGGACCTCAGTCTTCTCACTTCTAAATTAGGCGCATAACAACTTAAGCTTGCTGTAGGTTTTACAGACATGAAGCAGAACACACCTTAAGTATTACAGGTGAATCTGTACAGGCATCCTGCCACAGTAGTTTTAGCTTATTGCCTCCAACTACCCAGGAAATCAGAGTATTGTGATGTGGCCATGAGAAGAAGAGTGCTAGGAATCAGGATTCTTGGACACTAACCAGACTTTTTCTCCAGTTGTATCAAAACAGGACATTTGAGAGAGAGAGAAAAGTCAGAAGAGGTCCCTGCAGGCAGCCATTGCTCAGGTAATTAACATAACAACAGCAACAACGTGAGTGGACTTTCGATGTCGGAACAGAACTAGGGCTTTTAGCTCTCTTTTCCCGTCTAATCTTTCCAAAGCTTTATACCCAGCATCCTTTTACGGGGGAAACCTGAAATTTATATTATTTGAAATATCATCTAGATTTGTCTTTGACCACAAGCAAGCAAACAAGAAAGTAAAGAAAAAAAGGTAGTCAAAATTATCATAAATTTGTCAAAAGAGGATGTGAGGGCATAGTAAGCCAGCCTCCCACAAGGAAATATTCATGCAAAAAGAGAATTAAATCCATTTCAGTGAGTCTCAGCAGAGAGGGACAAGTACCAGTTCACAATGGAGGGATGTATAAGTGCCTAAGAGTAAAACCTTTGGCAATAGCAGTTTGTGCTGCCTCAGGTTTACACCTTCAGAGTGTCCAAACATTCATTTTTATTTTGACCATTTAGTGTGGGAATATTTTAAAACTTGAGTTGTGAAGTATTTATTTATGTTCACTTGTGGCTAGTTTTATATCATCTCAAGAAGACAGGCATGTTGTTCACCGACTGGGCTTGTACTTCAAGTAAAGAGAACACAGAGTGAGAGGCACATGGATGACCTGAGAGAGAAGACAACATGTTATAATTTATACATTTAAAGCTATAATGAAGCCAGCAAGAGTGGTCATGTCCATGCAGGAGAGAAGCTGGAGAGATGGCTCAGTGGCTAATGCTTACTGCTTTTACAGAGGACCTGGGCGCAGCTCCCAGCACCCACATGGTGGCTCATAAGCATCCAGTTCTAGGGTACCCAGTGCCCTCTTCTGGCCCGTACATGCTCCTTCATGCACATGCTGCCCATAAACTCATGCCAGCAAACAGACAAAGGAGAACACACACATACATATAAATGCCAGCAAATAGGCAAAGGAGAACACACATACATATAAATGAAATAAGTAAATATTTTTCAAGTCTAGTTTGGCTTCACAAGATAGAGGATTTGCTTTGTTTGTACTCCAAAAACAAACAAAAAACCCCACAAAGTAACAAAAAACAGCAAGAACAAGGGGACATTTAATTTTAATCCCAAGTACCATTGTGTATATGCTTAAGAAACTCAAAATTTCTTGCTGTGGTATGTTGTCATCAATTCTAAAACAGATATTCTTTACAATGCTATCGTGGGAATGTGTGTACCCTCTGAAAGTGATGTTGGAATTGATACCTCAGCATAACGGCACTGAAAGGCCATGAGCCCTCTAGAAGACATTAGGATAGCTTATGAAGTCTCATGGGACAGTGTTAGGGACCTTGAGAGAGGGTATCTCCCCTTGTGTTTGCAATGTCTGTCTCTGAGCACACCCACTTGCCCTTCAATTTTCTGCCATGAACAGATACAACATTATGCCTTGCCAGATAGAATTGCCCAATCCTGGGTTGTCAGCCTCTACAACCTGAGATAAATTATCATCTCTCCTTTATAAATTGCCCTGCCTCAGGTATTTTGTTATAGCAAAAGGAAATGGCCTAAGACAGGTATTTAACTCACCAATGACAGCTCAGGACCATCACTACAAATATAAAGGATTGTTCAATGCTCACACCAGTCATTTTGGTCAATGTCATGAGCAAGTCCTACCAGTGGACACTTGGCCCTTTGCTTATCAGCTTCAGAGTGCTGTGGTTTTGATAGTTTATCTCCTCTCCCTGCACCCTCCCCCATAACTCCTCATATTCTGTGATCTTCTTTTGTCCTGGCATGGCCATTCTCTATCAGTCACAGAATGGGCAGCCATCCATATTGGCCATCTTTATTTCAAGTCTTAATATTATTGTGGGATTAGAAACCTGGTACACAAGCAAGGTAGAACAAATTACAACGTGACAATTAGCCATGTTTTTAAATGTCACTTTAGTCTATACAATGTTCTGCTTTATGCTTGTGAAAATAATGCTGAACTATTCTTTACTTCTCAGCTTAGGTGCCACATTCTCTAAGAGACCTGCCTCACTTCCACAGCATCAGGAAAGACAATTTTACACAACATTAATATCTACAAATAGTGGTGAACTTATAAAATGTCACTCAGAAATGCTGCAGACATCTCAGCCTGTCTAAGCACACACAATGATATTTGCACATTGGCAAAATAACTCAACAACATACATTCTAGAACATATATCTCTGTTGTGGAGTAATGTGTAATTGTATTATTGTGGGTCCCTTGATGAGCTTGCTACAGATATGTGACGACGTTCTATAAAACTGAGTGGTGTTAACAGAAGTGTGTTGACCTCCAGTTCTGGGAGCTAGAAGTCCAAGATTAAGGTGTGAGCAGATGTATTTCTTTCTAAGACAGTGAGGGAGAGCATGGACAGCTGGTGCCCAGCTATTCCTTGGCTTACAGGGGTCAGCTTTTATTTCACATGCTGTCCATCTGCAAGCTGCTTTAGCTGAAATTCTTGTTTCTGTGAAGATACCAGTCTCATTGAATGAGTGACCCACTGTGCCCCAGTATAGAGTCATCTCAACTCATTTCTGCAGTGACTTTGTTCCCAAATAAGGGCACATCTATTGACATTAGAAACTACAAACTTCTTCTGCATATGAATTGAGGCAGAGTATAATTCAATGCAGGAGTCTGCTTTCTTCACTATTCACCTGACAGCTCTTTCTCCATACCTCTTTGAAATCAGGGACTATGTCTATCCTCTTCCTCCCTCCCTTGCCCTAGCTTCTCACATGGCACTTAGTTCTTACAGGAGGGAAAGAGAAGAGAACAGTTCCCAGATACCTGCTTTGTAACAGGAAACACTTAAGGCATTTTACTTTACCTCAAGTCAGACTTTGCTCAAAGCAAACTGCACAAGGATTAATGCCTCTTACCCCCCCTTTCTCTCTCTCATATTATGTAGTGCATAAATCATTTACTTATGGAGCATTTGATGCCTAAGACAGAAAATAACAAAATAGGAGGTAAAGGGAAGATAATAAAACAAATGAAGAAACTGGATGCAGCTTTCATGCAAATCCAGGTTACTGAGCTGCTCAGGCAATAACACAGCACATTTCTCTGACAGATGTGAGATGAGAACTAAAAAATCCACACCAAGTCTGGAGCAGAGATACAGGACAGAGAAGGACAGCTAGACAATCCAGCTAGCTTGCTTGCTGTCTGGCTTGTTCAAAGTATACCAATAAAGGTGTTTTGGTCAGCTGGTCAAAGTTGGCCCTCCCATGGCCAATGCAGAGAGTATCAGAAGCATGGGAAACACCAGAAATGGTGAGAAATTGAGAGAGGACAAGGGATCTGAAACTGGAGCTAAAGAGAACAGGGAAAGGTCTTTAAAGAGACCAGAGAAATGGATGGTCATACACTATAGGTCTCAATAGAAACTGGGCTAATGGCTTGGTGCATTAACCTCTCTGACTACTCCTTTCCTCATCTCTAAAGTGAAACAAGGGGCTGAGAAGTGACTTCTCATGAAGTCCTTGCTGTGCAAGCACAAGAGCCTGCATTCAGTCTGAATCCACTAAAAAGTCAGGTGTTGGGGCTCGTGCTTGTGATCCCAGTGCTGGGGAGACAGCAACAGGTGAATCCTTGAGGCTCAATCCAGCCAGTCTGATTTAGTGAGTTCCAGAATACCAAGAGATATTTTTCAAAAATAAAGGTGGGGGAAAAAAGTGGATAATGCCTAAAGGACCCTAGCCTACACACAAGCACACACACACACACACGTGCACACACACACACACACACACACATGCACATGCACATCCATGATTAGGACCACATACATGCACACGCACAGGGTTGAACGGGAGGTGGGAGAGGTTAGCATATAGACAGACACACCAAAAAAAAAAATATTGGAAGACAGAGGGATGTATATGATGAAGATACATTATCCTAATTTATAGTTTAAAGAGAAAGAGAAGCTGTAATACTTCTATCACACAGTATGCTACTCTCAAAAGTAGCTGGAAATTAATCCCAGAAAAATAGAGGAAAATGGAGATATTGGGAAGATTAGATAAATGTTATAATCAGACTTTGTTCTTTGTCTCATGTCCCAGCATGATGGAGAGCCCAGTGCTATCACCTCCAGCAGTATTTTTTACCAATCCAGCATCTGCCCATCATACCCATGGCACCATACCCATGGCTGATGGCATATTGTAGAAAGAAGCTTCTCTGACCAAGGCTGAGATGAGCTCAGGTCTATGGGCACAAACATTCAGTGGGCAGTCTGCAGGTGTGTCCTTTGCTTCCCCTTCCAAAATTCTTCCCAGAATCACTCTTTCTCCTGCCTTCTTTCTAGATCAAACCACCATTGTTTCTTCTAGTGACAGACACGTCACTCTTCCTCCAACCTACTCCTATTGCATGAGCCTCCTACAAGTCATACTAATGCTCAGAGCTTATAGGCGAGCATCCAAGATGCCTTGCATCATAGGGTGGAAAACACACACCAGAAAGGTCTCTCATGGTTGCAAATACACTGCACTACACAGCAAGCATACTCCAGAAATCTGAGGCATCATTTGTACACACACACACATACACATACACATATACACACACACACACACAAACACAGGCACACGCACACACACACACACACACACACACACACACTCAGAGTATTCATGTATTCTTTGTGTTTACAATGCTTCCTCACTCATCATGTTAGACTCTCTGTGTATCTATTTTTCAGGAAAGTCATTCTTTAACCTCCTCATAGAAATGCAGTCATTAAACTATTATAATTAATTACTAGTTATTATACCTATTAGAGTGGGACAAAATGATAACGATACAATGCCCTTTCCTTTTCCCTCATAGTCATAGTTCACGAAAATATATCTACTTGTGTGACTATTTATTGACACTCCCTCCTCCACCAAATGTGCTAAAAGCATGTCTATTTTTCCATCCTAGAATAATGTCAGCACTCGGCACAATGTCTCTAGCTCATGGCAACTGCTCAGAAAGTTTTAGGATTCAAATAATGAATTGATGGTGGTTAAAAGATTCCAAATGTTATACCAGTTGGCTCTTGATTCAATCAGCTGTCTCCTGGGCAACAGAAACTAGCCATCTGAAAAGGAAATTACTCCCCGTATCAGCTTCTCAAGATTAGGATTTTGCATCTCCCTTGGTACTCTGCAGAGTGTCTAACACCTGTCTTCATGAGGTCAGCTCAGATTCTCATTTTCTAAACTTCAAATACTTGAGGTTGGTGCTCTTTCCCACTGATTATCACTATTCAATCTAAGCACAAAGGTCAGCCATGATTAGCCTTCCCATGGGAATTTAACAGCAAGAGCAACCATTTTAAGTCTTGTTCCATTAATACAATCCTGTATTCAGGACAATATTTTAACACATTCTTCTATCAAAGAGAAGCTGGAGAGAGTGGTATGTTATATGCGTTATATGAGAGAAAAGTGTATTTTCAAAGAATTCTAATCTGCTTTTATTTGATACCCTCACCTCATCATTTAACATTTCTAGTTGGGCTATGACTTGTGGATTTCAATGGTGACCCTCAATATTCTTCATTCATAAAGCACATGGGAGAAGCTCTTCACCTTTTATAGCCTACTCTTTTCCCCAGAAAATATGGTCAGAGCCAAGGACAGGAGTTACGTTGCTTAGAAGGATCCTCTTTCAAATATCAGAGAAGTAAAGGACAGGGACTAGGAGCACTTGGGTGTGATTCCTGACTCTTCCTTTAGTACCTGCCTCACCTTGCACAATTTCTTAGGATCTATAATTTCTCTGCTTCCTCAGATGAAAAAATAATCACAGTACCTACCTACCTAACTACAGTAATAGAATTGAGGGAATACATTAGGTCTACAAAGATGTTTATCCCTGGGACACAGCACCCACCAACAGCAGGGGGATGGAGGATGCCATTACTGTGAAGGAGTAATGAATGTTTTAGATGTCACAAGTGAAACAGAAAGATGTGCAGTGCTTCTTAAGGCATCTTACATTTAATAAGAGGCCTTTCTAGAATCATAGGAATTATTATTGAATAGGGCAGAAAAGAAAACCAGCTGGCTGCTGAAAAGGTGAATCTGAAAATAAGCTAAGCCCGCTAGTGTGTGCTGGGCTTCTTCCCAGTATCACCACTGTCTGGGCAATACTGCTCTACTAGAATGTGCGTCTTCAGCCTTACACACTTGGAGATGGATTCTCTGTCCAGGTTCCTAGTAAGGTCAGAGGCATGGAAGTAGGATGTGGTCTGTGCTGTTGAGGAAGAGTTAGGCTTGCCCAGCAACCAGGGCCAGGTAGCAAGTGGTTAAATGCTGAGAACTAAATGAGGCTTATCTGTCAGTCATGGGTGGCACCAACTCCATCTGCTGTGTCAGGAGCTGTGAATGTTATTGGAGGAAGCAACCTGTAAAACATGACACTTGAGATAAGATGTAGATGCTTCTTTAGGAGGTAGTGACGAGATCGTGAAGAGTCTCCCAGGCCCTTCAAAATTAACAGATGCAACAAACCCGAAAACAAGACCTAATCAAAGGCAAGTTTGCCCATGGTCACTCAGCAAATATGCAAGATGAGAAATGGCCCTTGGAATTACAAACTTTCTCCACGCACACACTTGCTCTACCCTTGAATCAAATGCACAGGTGGAAAAGACACTTGGCACCCCTTGGGAAGACTAGCAAGAGCTCTTTCTTATACTCACATGGGTGCTTCAAGTTCACACAGTTTCTTCTCTATTCTCCACAGAGTCTCAGAATAAATCTTATTAGTCACCCATTCACTCATTCATTCATTCATTCAGTAATAATTTGGAATTTCTTTCTGTGCAAGATACTGTCCCAGACACTGAGACCACATCAACAGAAAAATAAACAGACCTCAATGCTTAAAGCTCACAGCCCAAAAGGCAAGACAGAAATTAGACAAGAAGAAAATCACACAAATGGATGCCTACTTGAGAACCGCCAGACTATTCTTAAAGGAAAAGTTGGATAGCAGTCATGCCTAGCGCACTCATGATGAGATATTGTAAATAACTCACTATAATATTTCCCCTAAGCTATTTTTTCATAATGGACACTTTCTCATTGTTCAGATGTTCATAAATAGCCAGAGTCTCTAAGGGGAGTTTGCATAGTGGAATCAGACTACAAAAGAGCTCAGTTATTGATTTTTGAAGCTTGAAATACAGTATGATACAAACAAGCATTTTAGAAGTCAGTGTTTATTTGTTTATTTGTTTAATTCTAGCCCAGGGGGTTTAAAGACTCCAAAGTTATAAGAGAGAAAAATTTCAAATAGATACCCATTAATCAAATAAGTTGTTTGTTCTCTTAGAGTATCGTACACTGTTCATGGTAGGATTAAAATGCCAATCTCTCTAACCCTTAGGTTGTCAACATACTGCAGAGTTTGGTGGTGGGTCATATACATCCCTGATGGTGGACTACACAGAGAAAAGGAAAATAAAAGGGAATTGCAGTTAAGGAAGTCAGAAATGAGGACGACCCCCAGCTCTGGGCCCTCAAAGATCGAAAGCTAATATAAACAGGCTATTATTGGACTCATGTGTCTTGCCCACTTTGGAGAAATCACACAGATGCATAATATCCAGTCAGCACCACAGATCATTTATTGTCTCAACAACAGATTAAGAACTGAGCTATAGAAGAGATGTGGGTGATTTGAGGGCTGTGGATTGGTGAAGCCATTATCTGCCTTGAGCTTCGGCCCACCCTACCACCCACTCCTCCAAGTGAGGTTATAATAGAATGATAAGTCTGTAATTATATTTTACTTGTGGAAAAAAGATGGTGATGAGTCAAAGGCCAGCTCACAGATGCACTGGGCACCAGTCTTCCCCTCTTGAGCCCAATCTAGAACTCTCAGTGTATGCGATGGTTAACACTAATCATCAACTTATAAACCAGCCACTTGACAGGATCCAGAATCACCTATGGCACAGCCTCTTTGCAGACCTGTAAAGGATTATTTAGGATAGGTTACCCTTTGGACACACCTGGCAGGAATTATCTTCACAATGTAAGCTGAGGTGAGGGGACTCACTCTTAAAGTAGATGATACCATTCCCAGGGGTGGAGTTCTGAACTGCATAGAATGAGGAAGGCTAATAGATTCTGTGCAGTCATCAGTTGTCTCTTCTCTTTGACTGTAGTTGCAATACGACCAGTTGCTGCCCTGACATCTGCACTATGATGGAGTAGACCAACTGTGAATCAAAATCAACCCTTTTGTAAGGTGCCTTTTATCAGGCATATTTTCACAATATACAAGTAACTAACATACTGTGGGTCCATGTACTCGAATCCACATGGCTGCTCTGGCATAAGAAAACTGGACTATGAAAAGTGGAGTAATTGCCCATTAAGTACATTAGGTTGTGAGTGGTAAGACCCAGGCTCTGATGACAGGAGATCTGGAGGTTGGACAGGCCTTGGAATCAAGGGAAGAAGCTCTAGCAAGGTGCATGGATTAGATGATCAGAGACCAAAGTGGAGACTCAGTTCCTCTGTAGGAGTAAGGAGCAGCAGTTCACAGCAACCAAGAACCAAACTGGATAGGGGAAGCCACTTGAACTACTGACCACAAGCAAAACTGACAAGTATGTACGGACATATGAGCCTTCTTTAAAGTTAGAAGTAACTTCAGGGATAAGATTATGACATACTGAGTGAGAAAGGAAATCATAATTGGCTGAGCTTTTAAACATTAACCAGAATAAATACAACAAAGAAAAATAAAGGCACTACTTTAAAAAATTATGCATCATGGAGAGAGGAAATAAAGAGGAAGCGAGGGAGATATATCTTTGTTCAAAGCTCAAACCCAAGTCTTGTCATGATACCACTTTGGTCTTTAGCTGCTCTCTTGCTCAGTTTCAAGATAAAAGATTCAAGACTCTCTCAGGCTTGAAAATGCAGGAGGAGCCATGGTCCAGTGGACCATCCTCCCAAATGCTAAATTTCCTGACATGAGATTATTGCACCTAGCAATTCTCAGCATCCCTGTTGAGAACACTGGAACTAGTCTCAAATCCTTTAAATACCAGCTGAAGAATTCCTTCACCTCTTACAGGCCACACACCATTACCTTCATCCTGGAAAGCAGTGGATATGAGACTCCAGGAGATGCTGGCCTCAGAATCCTGATATCAGGTGTGTCCCAACCAACTCAAAGAACTTTCTGTCTTCAGGAATACTTCTATTTCCCTTTCTTTCAACTTAACCCTTAAGCATCTCTGGAACACAGGATGAATCACTCTGTTTTATCTCATTTTCAGTGACACAGTTTTACACCTTTATGAGATGTAATGTGCTGTTTGGAAACACACTGAGTATAAGGTATGAGGTATGAAGATAATTAGTACATCAGTCATGGTAAACATTTATATTTCTTTTCTCTGTCTATTTGTTAGCTACAGCCTCATGCAATAAAGCAGGAAAACTTATTCCTTCTACATTAGTATGTCATAGCTACTGGCCATCCTCTTTCTCTTCTTTTTCCCCCACTCCCGTCTCTCCTTTTTAAAAAGGGGAATGTGAAGCTCAATGAGTTCATCCTACATACAGATCTGGGAGCCAAGCTGACACTGTTCCACACTAGCCAAGTCCTTTGTAGTACTCTGTTTCAGAAGTTTTGAACCTGTTTCTAGTAAGGGTATGGCTCTATTCTTAATATACACCCAAACAATGAAGGTAAAGTTACTTGGTAGAAGGATGTACCCATGTTTGGAAGTGATGTCTGACTGAGTGGCAGAAAAGGTGGCAAGCCAGAGAAAAATTTTGCAGAACACAATATGCCCAACTCTCATGAGAATGGATAGGAAAGGGAAGCTACTTAAGGGAGAGTCAGACAGTACAGGAGAAGAGAGTGCAGTACAGGAATACAGTAGAGTTCATGGAGACATTAGAGTAGAGTTGAGAGGGAGAGTAGAGCAACACAGAGGGAGGAGGCAGAGTTACTGGGAGAGTTTTACACAGACATATTGAAGAGAGAACAAACTAGACACAGGTAAAGGCATAAAAAGCAAGAGAATAAGAAGCCAGAAGATTAGAAAAGATTGCTGCAGTCAGTTTGAGGCCAAGCAGAGCAATTCAGATGCCAAGCAAAAAGCCAGATTGAGTCTGTCAGCTGGGAAAGAAGTTTGAGCAAGAACAGCTGAGTTCAAAAAGAACTAGGAAGGGGTGAGCTTATCCAGCAGTAAATCTCAAAGGTTGAAAATATTCTAGGCCTAGATTAGATTGTATGGGGGCTAGAAGCTTCCAGAATTAGGCATAGGTTAGCAGCTGGAGGCAGAAGGCCTCAGAGACAATTATATTGGGTGAATACAAGTTCTTTTACAGTGCCCCATGAGTGGGACCAGGACATTGACCAAGATTCTCTGGTCTCTTGATGTGTAATGAGTAACTGTAATACAATGCAGCTTTTCTCTGCATGAGAACTCTTCCTTTTCTTCTCAGGATCATCCTTGGCCCATGATGGTGCAGATCCTTCCTTGGACCGGCACACCCCTGGGTACAGCAGCTAACCTGCTCTGCTGATTCTTTCTTATCAACAGTTTTCAAATGTCTGGCTCCTAATCACACTCCCAGCTCCTCCCTCATTTTCTCCATCCTATTCCATGCTACCATAACACTTCTGAAACCACGAATGTGCCCTAAGGTCCTAGAGTCCTAGAAGAGCTCAAATACTGTGGCAGTGATAAAGGGAAGGTTTCAAGTCACATGAGGAGCAAAGAGTTCTGTGTTCTTAGACCCCAGTGCTAAGTTCTGAGCACTAAGAACCATTTGCTAACAGTAAACAACCGGGAGTCTGGAATGTGTCATGTGAGCAGATTTTACATTTAAAAGCAAAAAAGTAGAAAATGAATTATCTTGTACACAGTGCATACCTATATTTACATTCTCAGATGACTGCCTGAAAACTGGATGGTACATACTGTACTCACTTCCCCAGCGTAGATGCTAACATAGGAATGACATAGAGTAGCAGAGAACACCATCTGTCATGAAAATTGTGAAGTAATGTTCAGCCAGTGGAAAAAAATATGAAACCTTGCCTTTTGAAACAACATGAATAAAAACAGAGGTCATTATGTTAAGTGAACTAAGCTATGCATAGAAGGGCAAGAAGGATCACTTCCAAGTGGACTCTAAACAAGTCAATCTCAGAGAATTTGAGAGTAGAAATGTGGTCTGGTACTACATACTTATAATATCAACATTGCACAAATGGAGGCAGGAATATTGTGGGTTTAAAGCCAACCTAAAACCATATTGAGTCCAGGTCTGCCTTAGAAACATAATGAGACCTTGTCTCAAAGAGCAAAGAAACAAAACACTATATGCGACTGCATTAATATGTATAATTTTCTACTTTGTGTGCTAGTTGAAAAATAATTTACTTTTACAACATTTAAGTCCCATGTAAGTCGATGCTACATGAAGGTCTGGAGCAATAAAGCACAGTGGGAAATGACTGTGACATCACATATTCCAGTGGGAAATGACTGTGACGTCATATATTCCAGTTTGTCATTTCACCAGGAGGTAGTGGAAGGCTGAAGTGAAATGGCCCAATCACAGTTACTCATGTTGGAGCCAGACCTCAGGATCTACTAGGCTCTAACTCCCTATTTAGGCTTCCCGGAACCTCTTCCTCATTTCTTCTGGTTAATGTTTTCAAGCTCTTCAGTTCATTCAACCATTACCAGGAAACCTGCACTGCCCGCCCCAAGCTGGATTAGGTGCCCTACTGTTTTGCCCTAGCAATGATCAGCCTAAGTTTTCTTTGACACTTGATATTTTTATCAGATTCCTATCACAATGGCTGGACTTGTCTTTAGTCCATGACCTCCTAATCTTAGTAAAACTAATATCTTGGGGGATAGATGATCTTGACAAGGGAGTGAAAGGTTATGCTACACAATGCAATGTCTTGTAGCATCCCTTTCCTGTGCCCACCAGATGCCAAGAGCCTCTCTTGCAACCTAATATGACTAAGAATGTCTTCGGTCATTGCTGTGTGTCCTTATATGGAGTGGAGGGAACAAAGCTGTCTCCAGCTGAAAATTGCTGGTGTAAATTATTGAGTCTCCGAGAGCAGAGACAACTCTGTTCTCTGGATTCTACTGTGCACAGGCTGCGCAGCTTGGTAAGTAGGTGGTGTGCTGAGGCTGTGACATGCTACATGTGTATGTCAACTTCTTGCTCCCGTGCGATGGTTTCCAAATATGTTGTCAGAGGTTACAAGGGACATTGTTTTTCTGGGGCTCAGCCAACACTTCTGTCATTGTTAGTAAGAAAACATGGGGCTGTAAAGAGCTTGTCATCAACCATGAGCACTTGTGTTCATAGCCATGTAACAGATCCACATAACAAAGCCTAAAATGGTAGTGTGTAGCTGTAGAATGGCAATCCCAGAGCTAAGAAGATGAAGACAAATGGACCCTTGTTGCTCACTCTCTGTCAAGCCTAGCCTACTTAGCAACTCTAGGCCAATAAGGAACCCTTATCTAAAATAAAGTTGGAGATGCCTGAGAAAGTATACCCAAGGCTGACCTCTGGCCTTCATGTGCTTGTGTGTGTGCATACATGCACTTTCTCTCTCCCTCTCCCTCTCCCTCTCCCTTCCCCTCTCTCTCTCCCTCCCTCTCTCTCCCTCCCTCCCTCTCTCTCTCTCTCTCTCTCTCTCTCTCTCTCTCTCTCTCTCTCTC